>JAGKTI010003321.1:0-58667 GCA_018397915.1 Birgus latro
ACATGAAGCGGCAGCTGCGTAGTATGGACACATCATCTTTGCCTAAACTTGAGGCTGCAGCTATGGAGCAGTTTTAGTCCGTCTGTTCTGCAAAACTACGCCATCAGTCTCCCCAGACGCCTTAAGAAGATAATAAAGGTGAAGGGGAATGCCAGTAAATACTAAATTCAATGGTGAGTGTTAATTTATTTGTTTCTCCTTGCTAACCACAAGAATGTTTTCTTTTTTTAAGATGCCGTCAACACTTTCCACGCCTACTGTATATATTTATACACACACACACCTGATTCTACTTTGATCACAGGCAATATAAGCTCTTTCACTTGTTTCAGCTGACCGTTTTCATACTTTGAACAGATATTGCTTAAGAAAGCATAGTTCTAATTAATTAGAAGAAAACACTGAATAACAAAAGCCTAAGATATTGTCCAACTCAGACAAATAAGTGTAGTTTCATTCATACTGGTACTCTATAACCGCTACATCAACTATAAAAAAAAAAAAAAAAAAATCCTGATACATATACTGTATATGCTCTCAGCAATTTTGCATGCCATGACAGTACTGTATGTTCATAAAAGGTGATTCAGTCTTCTTTCTTTTCTCTTTGAGAACCGATCCAAAATTAGGTCTGCAAGACACTGACTCACCATGATTCTCTCTCTCTCTCTCTCTAAGTGACTTATTTATTTTTAAAGATTTATTATTATTTTTTTTTAGCCCAATACGATTTCAAGACCCTCAAGGGTGGGGACGGCCACCTCCTCCGTCCCCCCCTGCCCCCCCTTCGCTACACCCCTGCCATGGACGAGGATGAGTGTGCAACGGTATTCTTGGTCCACCGGATAAGCCATGTCCACAACGGATTCTGATTGGATGGCACATAGCAGGCATTTTCATTGGCTCCTGAGTTTCAGGATTTCCCCTGGCACCTGTGGGCTAGCGCTTACAAGCCAGCTGAGATGTCTCAATGCTGGATATTGCACTGGACTACCGGTTATGTCCCATTTTAGTGCCAGATGTTGCACAATTTAGCCAGATATTGCTTTCATAGAGACAAGATAGCTGCACCAGTTATTATGCTGATGGATAATTGAGAGTTTACTGTATATGGCAAATCATTATACTGTACACTGAGTTTTCACCTGACATAACCTCATCACATACCGAGGGGTGATTGTAGTTGCCAGTTTCCTGCCAACTGGGAAATTTTCAACCACAGTAACTCAACAACAATGGCGAGATGAGAAAAATCTTTTCATGGACCAGTGCGTAGTACTATTTCCAAGACAACGATATACATGTGAAGTGAGCAATGCTTACTAAATTGGCCATATTGATGCACCATGGAGCCTGTTTTGAAATCCCTCTGTCACAGTTCATAGGTTAAAGTTACTTCTGAGATGATTTAAAGCAAACATTGTTAAATCACCTGAAAATACACCTTAAATTTAAAGTGTATATACTGTACTAGTATTCAAAGATTTTTATCAATCAATGCATACCTGAAACCACAAAAAGAAAAGCTGTTAATAAGAAAGGCCAACTCTACTTACCCAAGAGAGTAACATGGTCTCAGCACATACTTAACAAGCAGCAAGTTTCATGAAGCATAGCATAAAAAGAAAGCAGGGGTCATGTTCTCATGGCCTTGAAAACCATGCACCTCTTTGTTAGCATCATACTTTGCACTTTACACCTTATTCACCCACATTATCATTCATTCATTCATCATCTAACCCTGTGTTGCCCCATGATGAAAGCAGAAGCCCGGGGCTAGGCAAGTTGGTCCTGACATTAAAGATAGATTGACCAGTCTCACTCAACCCTGAGTGGCAATACATGAGCAATAAACTTCAACCACCCTTTGGATATAAACCTGTCCAGGCTTAATCCGATTGGAGCACCGTAATTACCCACTAAACCACCAAGTGCCATAATTTGGTTATGGGGTACCACCCAACATAGTAAATGGTTTCCTGGTGTACAGGAAACCATCTGGCTTGTTACTCACTGTAGAGTCCCCCATAAACAGAAGGAAGAGGAAAGAATGAAGGAAAGAATGACAGAAGAGGAAGGGAGGAAAGAAAGAAAGGAGAGGAAAGGGCAGTCACCTGAGAGCAGGACTATAGTACATAGAGTGAGTGGATGGTGAGCACCCCCACCTACTATCAAAATCATTACAACCAATACACTGGTTAGTTTGCATTAAAGACATAGTGAACCCTCGATATAATAAACACTGTATATAATAGATCATTCTATGGACATTTTTAGCACACTAAAAAGTGCTGAATTTCAGAATACAGTAAATACCAATTTGCATCCAACTGCCTTGGCTTACATACAGCCTTGCTCTAAGGTCAGCCTAATGCACATATAGACTGCCTAGTCTGTCCTGCACCTGTGACCTGTAGTTGAACTTCTCCATGACACTTCTGTGCATCAACTGAGTCCTGTGTTATTTATTTTTCTAATATTACATTATCTCACCATCCACTCACTCAATGTAGTGCTGCTTTGGGTGTCTGCCCTTTCTTCTCTTCCATCCTTCCTCTTCTGTCTCTTTCCTTCACTCTTTCCTCTTTCTTCTGCCTATGGGTGACTTTGCACTCCCTCTTCTGTCTTCCTTTCCCTAATTCTTTACTCTTCCTTCTGCCTATGGGTAATGCTACACTGAGTAACAAGCCAGATGGTTTTCTGTACACCAGGAAACCACTTACTATGCTGGGTGGTAACCACATACCCAAACTATGGCAACTGGTGGTTTAGTGGGTAATTAAGGTGCTCCAATCAGATTGAGCGTGTGTAGGTTTTTATCCAAGGGGTGGTTGGGGTTTATTGCCTGTGTAATGACACTCAGGGATGAGTGAGGCTGGTCACTCTCATCTTAAATGTCAAGACCAACTAGCCTAGCCCCGGGTTTCAATGCTCCTTATGGGGCGACACAGGACTGGATGATGATGGATAAACATGCCATTTGTGGGTTCTGCTTCAGCACTCAAGAAAACAGAAATAATGATATTACCTCCAAGTGCACAGTTGGAAGTAATACAATAATATGAACCACATACAACAAATCACAAAAGATATATCATAAAAATAAACCTGATTTCCACCCAGTTACCGGTAGTTTGCGGGCCCATGGCCTTTGGTTCCTTCTTCCTTGCATTAAAAAAAAAAAAAAAAAGTCCATAATAAAGGGGGTTTACTATGCTGTAAATGAGTATAGTGTAGAAATAACCTGACATGGAAGAGATGACAGGGTGCATCCTAAGCCCATGAAAATACAGGAATATAAGTTTCAGGTAACAGTAATGGATTCACACCTGTTTACTGGCCACCAAGAGCTGGTCTTCAATCTGGCGTGACTGTGTCTTGGCGTGTGCGGTTGTGTGGCGGTACACTGAGTGGAGCGCACCACCAATCACATCAACAGATGAGGCGGGCATCACTTGCTCTCACCACACACCTGCAAAGAAAAAAACACTGTGACACTGTTTAGTCAGTATGCAAAACTACTCCTGTAAAATGTCTACACTATTGTCAAAACATGTTTCCTTTGCACATCTGAGCACAGAATGTAAATAAACCTCTTGAGTAAAAGAAGCTACTGTTAATTCCTCCAGCCCAGGCTCTACCCCTGACAAATTGAAAATACAATCACAGTCTGTCCTCATCTAACATGGTTAATTGCTTCCACACCCCTACAGTATTAGAGAATTTTCTGTTACAGGGACTCTTGAAACCCCCTATTTCCTGCTGCACCCCTGCCCAAAGTCCATTTTCTCTCCCCTTGTGGTGCAAAATTTTTTTTATACTTCCCAATTTTAACCTTCTAGAAAGTATTAATATGGTTCAAAAAATTATAAAAGAGTATTATTTGTTAAAAGCCACATTTTATTTACCTTATGGGAGGATAAGAGAGGCACAATATGCCGGAGAAGTAGAGGGGAGAACACCAATTAAAGTCCTTCAAAGTCAATAGCACTTATAACACTCCTAACACCATCATCTATGTTATCAATGGCTTCTTCTTCCTGCTGACATTGGATATCCTCTTCCTGGAATTCAGCAGCAGCCCATCCAGTTCAAAAAACTGTGTTAGCTTCACCAAAGGCTGTGTCAGAAGGGATATTGCTTCTGGAAAATTGTACCATGTTAGACCATTTTCGTCTTAGGGAAAACCATGTTAGACGAGGACAGACTGTATCTGCTGCTGGCCACAAAAATTTAAAGAAGACAACCTCAGTCTTAAGGAGAAAAGTTAAAAACAATCATGTAACAATCATGTAACATTCACCAAACTAAATTAAAGTAGGCTACAGTTGCTGTTCTTATTGGAGGTATTACTCTTAAACTACAAAGATTTATTTATTTTTCTGTAGCCACAACAAAATTAAGTGGCACAGGGAAAAATAAATACCTAGGCTCTTCCACACTAATAAAAGTGCTAACTAGACGAGCACTCACTGGCGTGCATCTCTCCGACAAGGGCAACATAATTGCAGATCCAGAACCTGTAATACGATCCGGATCAGTCCCAAAAGTTAATCGACTGTTCCCAGGAACAGGTTTTCTACCCACCAAACTTGGTCCAAATCCCTCATTTAGTTTTTGAGCAATCCTGCTAACAGACAAACAAGGTAACAAACAATCAAACAAACAAGGGTGAAAACATACTCTCCTTGTTGGAGATAATTAAGTACTTTTGATTAACCGACGTAAGAGCCAAAGGCATGTCCAGGTAGTGGCTCCGTCCAGACAGAGGACTTCTCCCCTGGCCCCCATTCGTACATAACCTAACTTTGAAAGCCAGTATAAGAGGCCACTACAGTACATCGTACAACACTTGCTCCTGTTGTTTAACCACTTAACCATGGGCCGTCACTTTCATGACGCTCGGTGGCGATGGTTCGAGCCATGGGCCGTCAGTTGGGTGCCTCTGTTTTCTTTTTAATTTGCCGGGGCTTTCAAGATATAAATATATATGAAAAACTGTAGGAGATTCCTGAGTGCTATGCATATCACTCAGGCTAGTTTTGGCCAATATTTTTTAAAAATAAATCAGAGCACGAATTACCACCAGCTGGAAGTGCCAGGACCGCCTCACACAACCCTGCAGTTTAGGGGTTAACACTACTCTGTCTGGTCAAGCACACCTACAAATGCAGTGGGCAAACAAAACATGAGAGTAAAATTGAATAAAGTCATGGTAAACTAAAATAAAATCATGATACAGTGCACTACGCTAGATTAAAATTGATATCAACACTCATGATTCGACCATCTGGCATTAATCTTACCCAGGATCTCCCGCTTCTAAAGAGTCAGCGCTACCCTCTTCCTTTTCCCTGGTGAAAGGACCCTCTTCCTTTTCCCTGGTGAAAGGGCCATCATCATACAACCTAGGAAGTGGCATGCAAGGAACAGCAGGGCCTGGAGCTGGCAGGGAACAACCCAAAAACCACCACGTGTGCCACTATAACAACTGTGTACATTGCCGTTTTGGGCAGAAGAGGGTAAACTAACCAGCCGGACATGGCAGTGCCACCAGGCTATTCTCACCCGTTCAAGCAGTATTTTTCATGCGACCGTAATTTCTAAACAGACACAAGCATTTTGTGCAGATAATGCGAAAAAAATGTACGAATAATGGTTTGGAAAAGCCAAATCACAGTCTGTGTAATGGATTGTCCGGGTAGTGGTTGTCCGGATAATCAAGAGATTACTGTAGTTCTTTAACTCTCTGAATGCTTGAATTTCACTCATGAGTACAATTATCGTATTTCGCAGGGTATAAGACGCACTTTTTTTTTTCTCAAAATTACCTTCAAATATCTCCATGTGTCCTGGAGGCCAAACTAGACAGGTTCACTTGGCTCCATTTAGAAGATGATCATCTCACTGCTTGGCAGTCACAAGTATTTTCTAGAGTATAAAGACCTTTGATTTACTGTATAAAGTTACATTCACTTGTGTATATACTCAGATTTTATGATTAGAAACACCCAAGTTCAAGAACAGATCACTCAGGGTTTGTCCACAACTGGCCATGTGATGGGCTAGGGGTTTAGCAGTATAGCTGTTTAGAAATTTAGCATCTAACATACACCCTACTCTAGCAGGCCAACATGATCACTGGTGAACTCCCTGCTAACCAGCTGATATGTAATCATGATCACTTTGCTTGCCATCCACTCACTAACTAGTAAGGGATTCATAGTGGAGATGTTGGCAAGCATGATTGCTGAGTCATTACAACAGATGTCTGTCCCATATGGAAATTCAATAACCCGTTAGGCTGGCTTCTCTTCCAGATACACCTAACCCCCACTATTCGACAGGGTTGCGTTCCATAAAAAGTGGTTGAAAAACGAGTAGGTCGAATAACGAACAGATATTTCCATAAGATTGTTAAGAAATAGGAGGGTTAGGTTCCTAAGCACCTTTGTCACTCAAAGTATATTCAATAAAGATAGGAAAAACACTGTACCAGTATATATGAATGAAAGTGACACAGGGATTTGAGGTGTTTTCTTGTAGATCTACATTCTCAAGGAAAATTACTTTACTACTACAAACATTTCAGATGACCAAGATTCGATTTTTGAAAAAAAAAAAAAAATGGAGAACAAACGAAATATAACTACTTAGCGATATTAAAGAAAGCAACTGGAATGCTTTCGATAGCGTGTTTACTGATGATCCTGCCGACTGGACATGATGTCACCACACCAAACTAACTCAAATGTATTCAATTTAAAATCACAAATAGCAGTGGAAGCCTAACTGGAAGCACTGAAACCTAACTGGGGGCTTTGCCCCGAGAACCCCCCAGTGATTATAATCTACCTGACCTAGTGCAAACTAAGATATGCATTCCGTAAAACTGGCGCCAAAACATTATCGTGCATTAAGAGCATTCATTAATTACTGGCACAATCATCACCAGGGCTGCCATTTGGTATTTTTCATTACCATCTGTGGACCAGTTTGGTAATGAAAAATTCACATGGTAATGAATCAGCATGATCCATTACCACACAGATTTTTTACATGTATGAACATACAGAGGATGGAGACAGTGGATTGTATGCTTTCTTTGATTTATCTGCTAGCTTACATAGCATAGAAATAATCAACAGGCTGCTAATTATAAGTAGAGTGATTATTTCCATCTGTATGTATAATTAGTGAAGATTGAATGCTTGCTTAAAGACGACGTACCCATACATTATGCAATTGCAAGGTGTGTCATTTGCACATTTTTCAAGTTTCACGGGTGATTTTTGGTAGGCATATGTTGAAGACCTTCCTCCACCCGCCGTCAGGCGGAGATACTGCCTGGCCCCACCTGACCCCCCCTCTCCCCCACACGCCATTTTCTCGGCAATTCACCTGTTAGCAGTGACCTGGCCAGTAAAGACATGTTGCATCACAGTCTCTCCAATTATGAAATTCATGGTGAAAGTGATTCCTGAGGTGGAGGACAAAAGAACAAACAAGCTAGAGGAAGAAACAAACAGAAGTGATACGGTGGTAATGTCGTAAAAGAAGATGCAACAGTTTGGTGAGAGAGCAACGCTTTTATCACCTATATTATTATGTAAAAACCAATATACTCTTGTACAACATATAAATTCATACCAAATAAATAAATAAATACGTAATTTAAAGTGGCCTGAATTCGTTACCCCTCCCATAGTTCATTTTCTTTGAAGCTAGGTACCCTCATAGAGCATGAAAAGGTAAGGGTGACTCTCACCTGTAGCAACATTTATAAGCTCAAGAGGGCGATTTCTCTATGAATTTTCGGTTTCTCAACAAAAGCGGAAGTTTGAGCCAAAAAAAAATAAAAATCCAAAATTGGTCGGGATGGGGGAGGGGGGTCAGTGGCAGAAAATCGGCCGGGACGTGACAGGTTAACATTTTTGTTTTACTGTCAACGTCATAATGCATTAATTTCTTGCTGCAGTTTCTTGATAGTTATTATAGTATATACTTTCAACATATCCTAGTGTTCTATGTTTGCATTAGTAGTGGGACCAAGAGTGTTAAGCATGAAATCAGCTTAAAATGTCACTGCCAGTTAAGAATGATGAGAAGGGGGGATTGGATAGGGGTGTGGGGGAGGGTTGGGAGCTGGGGCGGAGGAGGGTGGCGATCATTTCGTCCCCCCCCCTCCCCTCTGCCCTTGGTATACAGGGGTAGGAAGGGGGAACCCATGGGCAGAAATTAGTGATCGTGAGTGTACATCTTTTGTCATTTCTAAATATGTACAGTATTTCTCTTTACAGGTACAAAAATGATACTGTAGTTGAACATAAAAAATTACTGTAACACAGCACTGTACTGTACTGCGCAGTACATTTTGAAGCAAGTCGTAATATTGTACATCTTTTTTCATTTCTAATTACATACAGTATTTCTCTTTACATAAAACAAAGGATACTGTAATGGAACATAAAAAATTACTGTAAAACAGTACTGTAATGTACTGCACAGCACCCCATGAAGCAAGTCATAACATAATGGGTCCACAGAAAATGGGGTATTGTGAGGTAAACTAGTCTGTGATAGTGCTGCTGTACCTCATCTTCGATACCATCGTATTTATTTTGCTATTTTTCAAGTTTTAGGCTATTTTTCCCTTCATTTTCAAGCAGCGGACTTTTTCCCGCAACAGACACTCGTCCCCTCCTATTAGTCCATTGAATCGAAGGCTGACTGTATACAGTAATGAAGAGAGATTTTGAATGGTGGACTTCATAAAGTGTTACGATGGTGTCATGGAATGAAGTAACATTTTGTAAGAAGGGCTGTTTGTTTATTTTCTTGTTTTGTATCCTTCTTTTACATAAAAAATAAAGAAACCAAAGACAAATATACAATACTGAATAGAAATTCTGAAAGGTGAGTGTGTATATGAGTAAGAACTACTCATATCAAGCAACCTTTTTTGCAGTCTAGGTCGAGACCTACGTTTTTCTCAGATCTGCCCTTCCAGAATTAGTGTGCGTCTTTCACACTGCAGCATCTACTATGCCGCGAAATACGGTACTCTGTACTACAGTATCCTGTACAAAATACCTAGATATATCCATATCAGTTAAAGAGTTACTCTATAAAAACAAGAGCAAAATTCAAAATCCAAATCAACCCGTACCTGACCTATTATTGCACAGATATAGCATTTGAAATAAAGCTGCACTTAGCAGTGACCTCATATAATGTTAGCAGAAAATTCTACTATAGCGGAATAGATAAGCTGTTATTAGGAACTCCAGCAACCAGTATGTCTTAAAAGTACTGCACTGGTATCATTCTCAAAACTGGGATCCCTCAGCCAACAATATCCTCAGGTGGTATGACTTTCACTGGTATGACATCAGCCTGATAACTATAAAAGATAAATGCTCCTGAGGAAGAGATGTGTCTGCATGTTCGTGTGGTTCTTGACTGGGAGTACAGTGCTTTTTTTTTTCCTCCTTTGGAATTGTTGTGAAAATTACTGGTACTCATCATGACTAACACAAAGAGATCCGCATCTTGCAGGTGCTGCTTTAAAGTTATTTGTGACTGTAATGCCCTCTGTCAACCTTCTTGGTCATTATTCCCACCATGTCTCCCCCTATCAGTCTTTCATGAATGAATCAATGAGAGGTGTGACTAATCCCTCTGTCAATTAACGATAACCTGGGCACACTGAATTTGGGTGCAACCCCGTCTCCTAACGACATCAAATGCGTCTTGTCAAATATGCCGTTGTTGTGTGATGGTTGTGCGCCCATGCAGTGGGACATAGTCCTGTGATGTTTTCAAAATAATGTGGCAAGCCTAGTTCTTTCACAGGGTTGCACCTACAGAAGTGAAGTGTCCCAAGTGTGATACAGTCTACTGGTATAACACACTTGAGAGATATTGCCAGTGCAAAAATCCCTACAACCATATATGCACTAGGCTGCAGATGTCCCTGTCCCTGCTGAATTTGATGCAGGCAAACAGGACAAACATGCAGATGTAGTTATGCCTTTCTAGGGAGCTGGCTAGCCTAGCTTTTGAGTGGCTTTCATGATTTGATTTAGTGGTGATGGAGATGGTTAACCCTTTGAGATTTTCGGCCATCCGCTGATTATGTCTGCGCCAGATTCAGCAAGGCGCACACAGAGTGCATAGTTGCGCAATGTTATTTGTACTTAATCGGCCACTGTACACTAACTTTTTATGGTAGACTACTGAATATGGTATCGTTCTAAAGCTGAATAATTGCCCTTTATCGAAGTATGGTTGAAAAAAGCAAATACAGTACAATAGCTAAACGGCCAACAGGACGAGTACAAGTTCGCCGAAAAGGAAAGACTGCACACCCTTCTGTAGAAAAATACAGTAGTAAAAAAAAAAAAAAAAGTGTTAGAGTTATGTGAAATGTTATGGCACCGTGTCAATATACAGTAAATTCCCTCTCTATTGATATATAATTTATGGCAATTTATGTTAGTTTTCCCAGAGAAAAGTAAAAACTCTTGCTGTCAAGCTGACAAATATCCATACTGGTAATACCAAAATTATTCATGATAAAAACCTATTTAGTATGTATATCTATTTGACATTCTTGTCACTGTAAAAACAAATACAGTAAGACCTCACTATAACGGACTAATTGGGGCCCAGGCCAGTCCGAAATATGCTAAATTCCAATAAAAGCGACATCCGGACTTACCCAAGCTAATGCGAACTTTTTCCGATATATCAGACATTAGTCTGGATTGCATCAGTGGTTTTCACCACCATTGCAGTATTGTACTGTGTTATACCTTCACTACATTAATCAAATGGTATAATAATACTGTACTGTGCACTGAAAAACATGTCTTTTACCTGTCTTATTGTAGTGAACATAGCTGAAGTGGTCAGGCAGTCTGGACTGCTTTCTAGCTTTATCGGACTTTTTCCGATATATAGGAGTTCAGTCTGGTAGCTCCTCGAGTCCGATAAAAGTGAATTCCGGTCTATTGAAGTCCGTTATATCGAGGTTTTACTGTAGTTGGAAAAGGATAAATAGGATACTGTATGTGGAACAAGGTAAGATAGGGGGGGAAAAAAAAAGTTTCATATGACTCAAATTCGAGTCATCAGATTCTCAACGGTTGGATATATGACGACGCGATATCGCGTCCTCAGAATCTCAAAGAGTTAATGTCACTGGGGGAGTCTGGGAGATGCATCCTCCCCTCCCCATTTAAGTAAGGTAATTTTTTTTTAATTCTCTATTTTAAAATTGGGTTTCATGTATTTTAATAATTTTTTTCTTGCCATTTTTTAACAGAATGCCTTTTTTCCCACTGTGGGATGGGGGAGGGGAGTGCTGAAAATGGCAAAATAAGGCATTTCCAATAAAGAAGACCCTTTAAAAAATTTAAACACATGGAAATTATTCAAACAAAAAAATACAGTAAAACACAGAGCTGAGGTAATATTAAAAAAAAAAAAAAAAAAATCTCCCCCCCAGCAGTTCAGGACTCCATACCAGAAGTGGCACCACTGACACCTGAAGCTATCTTCGCTGAATGACAATGAATGAGCCAGCTCAGTGTACAGCCTATACGAGGAGTGGCAGTGTAAGCAGTGTACTATACATTCACCTATGACGGTACAGTGTAAAATATGTGTTTCCTACTCTTTTTACTCCAACTTGGCCTGAAATTACCCTCTCCCCCTTATGATTATTGTAACAGTGTAGGTGGGGGTACTCACCATCCACTCACTCAATGCTGTGCTGCTTTGGGTGTCTGCCCTTTCCTCTCTTCCTTCCTTCATCTTCTGTCTTTCTTTCCTTCATTCTTTCCTTTTCCTTCTGCCTATAGGTGACTTTACACTTCCTCTTGTCTTTCTTTCCTTCATTCTTTCCTCTTCCTTCTGCCTGTGAGTGACTCTACACTAGGTGACAAGCCAAATGGTTTCCTGTACACCAGGAAACCATTTACTGTACTACACTGGGTGGTAACCATATAACCAAATTATGACGCCTGGTGGCTTAGTAATTACAGCGCTCCAATCAAACTGAGCCGGTGCAGGTTCATTTCCAAGGGGTCATTGGGGTTTATTGCTCACATAATGACACTCAGGGATGAGTGAGGTTGGTCATTCTCATCTTAAATGTCAGGACCAACTTGTCTAGCCACAGGCTCTTACGTTCCTCATGGAGCAACATAGGATTGGATGATGGATGTTATTAAGTACTGTACCATAATTACTTATATGTTATCTTAAATGTCAGGACCAATTTGCCTAGTCCCAGGCTCTTACGCTCCTCACGGAGTAACATAGGGTTGGATGATGGATGTTATTTAGTACTGTACCATAATTACTTATATGTTGTTATTATTACAATTATTGCCATTGAAATTTCTTTAAGCACACACTATCTACAGCTGGGATTTGAGACTGGTTTTGTACTTAACAAGCGGATCCCAAATAAACAGCCCAGCCAGCACACTCCAGTTTTATATTCATCCTTAGGATTATTACATGGTGCCAGGAGTGGGTAGGATATTTAACAAGAGCTTCCACTTTCTCTAGATCAGTATGGATACCATTTTCAGTCAGAAAATGACCGATGTATTCAACTTCATTAGTTTTCAACTTTATCTTGTTAGGGTTCAGATTCACGTTTCTCTGTCTACATCTCATTAGGACAGATTTAGGTCTCTTGGATCCAGACAGATACAGCACACAGTTTACTACTGCTGTCAATGATATCCATGCTGTTATCCCGGTCTACAGGTTTACTTTCATTAACAATCACTTCAAGTTCTTCCATGTGATGTAACTCCTACTTCAGCCAACCATGTGAGCTAACTCCTTCTTAACCCTAGAACACTGAACAATAATCCGACTCACACCAGCACTGATGTGGGGTAAATTTTACCCCATTTTCGGAAAATGAAACCATAGTAAAAATTGGAATTTATTCAATTAGTTGGCATACATAGAAAATATGGTCTTTGTACCTGAGTCTAAGTGTGAAACATACAACTCGTGAGCAAATCTTAATACCAAGGAGGGTAACAAAAATAAATAAATAAATAAATAAATAAAAATACTAAAATTATAAATAAAAAATAAAAATAAAAACACTACAATTATAAATAAAAAATAAAAATAAAAATACTAAAATTAATTATATGACTTGGAAGAAATCCCTGAGGCACAGTGATGACTGCAGCTGAGGGCTTGGCAGTAAGCACACAAACACCCAGGTTGTGGGAACCTCCGCTGACGAAGCCAAAGCCTTTGGGCAGCACTAGGAACTGTGTGGGGATTGCTAATAATCTTTGTACAAATCAATGTCATATAGCAATTCATTTTTAGCCTCACTGGGATCATCTGGGTCACTGCCGCTAGAAACCACAGCAGACAAAGCACTGGAGTTCATTATTTGAGCAAGCTCATCCTCTTCAGAACATTTCTTAGCTATTGTTCACTAATTTACCCGTAAATGTAATTATTCAATACCTGACAATGAAAAAAACATTGCCCAACAGCAAAGACTATGCTAGATGTCACTTTTATATGGCTTTAGTCACTCAGAGTCACTCGGAGATGTCTTATGCAACACCTGAAGGAGAAACACATAAAAAAAAAACACCTATCACAATGTAATTCACTGGCATGTCTATTCTTGTCATAATACTCCATGCACACTAACTTGGGGAGAAGTTTACCTGAAATATACTTTTAAGCAAACACAATGCAAGCAAGCCACATGTCACTACTTCCTTTCACGAGCATTTGGTGCAGTATGAAGGTACTGGAAGACCCAGTTCCCTCCAGCCACTATCTCACACTAATCGCGTGACGTGTGGTTACCCCAACCCCAATTCAGTGTTCTCGAGTTAAGCCTATCTCTTTCAGCTACAGGTATTTCCCTAGGAGGGTGAGCTACAGGGGTAACATCTGCAACTTACAGTTTTACTGTAGCTACCACAAGGCATCCTAATCCATCAAAGTCTTCCAGATATTCATTTAATATGGAAATGCCTCCATCAGGTATTTTGGCTTGACCTCATTCACAACTTTGATCGAACCCAGCAGTTTACAAGCACTTTAATTCAGCTAAGGGGAAAACTAGCTTTCCACAATATAAAAAGTTTATATTTGGCATTATTACATAAGCAATGGACAGAACACTTCCCTAATGTATTGATGCAACCAATACAATTGGCTGAACTAAAACCGATTTTTATGGTCGGCATCAGGACATTGGATATAGCGCTGCAACCAATACAATTCACCAAACTGAAACCGATTTCTATGGTCGGCATCAGGATATTGGATATAGACGGAAAAAAACATTAAAATGCCTTTACTGAAGACCTTATTCAAAGTTCAGCCTGATTCTTTGTGAGCGGTTACCTCAACACTGTTTTGCAACATAATAAAGATGAGTCTTATTGAAAACCAATAAAGGTTCAGAATATTAAGTATGCGAGGGGTGGGGAGAAATGAATGCTGAAATCAGTGAGTTGAGAGAGACGTATAATGTGGACTGGTGGTGTGTAAGTAAAATCAGTGAGCTGAGAAAGGTATACTGTGGACTGGTGGTGTGTAAGTGAAATCAGTGAGTTAAGAGAGAGGTATACTGTGGACTGGTGGTGTGTATGCAAAATCAGTAAGTATACTGTGGACTGGTGGTGTGTGAAATCAGTGAGCTGAGAGAGGTATACTGTGGACTGGTGGTGTGTAAGTGAAATCACTGAGTTGAGAAAGAGGTATACTGTGGAATGGTGGTGTGTATGCAAAATCAGTGAGTTGAGAGAGGTATACTGTGGACTGGTGGTGTGTAAGTGAAATCAGAGAGTTGAGAGAGAGGTATACTGTGGACTGGTGGTGTGTATGCGAAATCATTGAGTTGAGAGAGGTACCGTAAAACACTCTAACTTCGGACATTTTTTGATGTGTTTTAATGAATAACTCTGTGTAAAATAGTGCAATTTTATCCCTGTTGGTGTTATGTGGTAGCCAGGGACAGTACCTACTGAATCCATATAATAAAAAAAATTAGCCACGCTAAACTCGTTTTTTTTTTTCCCCTCAAGTGTCCAAAATTTGGAAGAAATTTCCTAACTTCTAACTTCGGACAGCTCTTCCAAACTTTGGACATCCAGGTATTTGCCCTTTAAATGAGAATGATTCATAGCACCTGTCTCCGGACATACTGGCCAAACTTCGGACACTGAAGAAGTTTTTAAAAAATGTCAAAAAAAATATTGGGTACTCGTGGCCCAAGTTATAAATATATAAAGAGAAACATCCAAAAATATCTTTTTTTGAGCTCATAATTTGAGATCACATTAAGATGCATCATATCACATTGTAGTGAGGTATTCTGTCCACAAATATAACTAAGAACTCTTCAGAAACTTTTTCAGATGAAAAAATTATATAAAAATGAATTGCATATACAGTAATACGTCCACTGTTCGATGTAATAGAGCCAAAGGCATGTCCGGACACTGGTTTTGTCCGAATATTGGTCCTGAAGCTCCAGCACCGGTCATTCATGACCCTAACCTAACCTAACCTAAATCAGAAAACTACCTTCCTACCTCCCTACTGGACATGTATAGCACTTATTTAGGTCCCTTTTCACATAAATAATGCACACAAAGCATGAATTAATTGAACTTTAACCAAAAAATGATGATTTAGAGGTGAGTAAGGCATAGGTGCTCATAACTTGCCACCATAGTATAAGTACGTATCGGACATGGAAATCATCTTTTCTCACATTTTATGCACTAAATTATTGGATACAAAGCATCAAATACAGTAAATGATGTAAATTGTTACCAGAAAAATGGTTAGGTTAGGTTAGGTTATGACCGGACATGAAATTCACTGGCATTCACCTTAAAAACCATGCATGAAAAAATTAAATTGAAAGCAGGAAATTATGATTAACATTTATGGTAATTTTTTAACCCATTTACAGCATGCTGAAAACAGGTTAGACATGAAAAATCTTTATGGTAATCATCTTTCACACAAATCAATAGCATTCATCTTTTTCATAGTTGGTGCACTTAAAAACCATGCATGAAAAAATTAAATTGAAAGCAGGAAATTATGATTAACATTTAGGGTAATTTTTTAACATATTTACAGCATGCTGAAAACAGGTTAGACATGAAAATCTTTATGGTAATCATTTTGCACACAAATCAAAGGCATTCACCTTTTTCATAGCTGGTGCACTTAAAAACCATGCATGAAAAAATTAAATTGAGAGCAGGAAATTATGATTAACATTTAGGGTAATTTTATAACCCATTTACAGGAGACTGTAGCACGGGCCGAACAGGGTAGTACTCCCGAGGGGAATACTGGTGGAATGGGAATACTGGTGATAGGGAGAGCTGAAGCTCCTGTTTCACTAGTTACCTAGCCATCCCCTTTGCTGACCTTTTCAGTGTGACAGTAACATGGGGAGTAGACCAGCATACTCTCCCAAACATTTCCTCTAACTATCCTATGCACTACACCACATGCACTTTACATATTACACAACGTATCCCACTACGTTACAGGGGTTGACGCCAGCAAGGGCATGCGGCCAGAAAACTTTGCCCCGGCGACCTAGTGGCGGACTTTGGGGGGAGGTTTGACTGGGGTTCCGCCAGCATAGATCATGGGTCCGGGGCGAGATGGGGCTCGAACCTGTGCTAGAGGGTACAGGGCATTGTGGATCCCAGGCTGCCGCTTACGCTCAATAGAGAGGGGCCCGAACCTGGGAGTAGCGCCCCAGGAGGCTGCCCTATCAGTGGGTGTATAATGGCGGGGCAGTTGCAGTGCCAAGCCGCGCTTGGAGGGTGTCCCTGCAGCTGTCCTGGCAGGGTGCCCCGAGGCCACTACCACAGCCACTGGTAAGCTGGTGGGCTAGGGGTCCCAGATCCATTGCCTGGACCTGGGTCTGTGCAATGGGTCGGGCCTTTGGAATGTTTACCCCCCTTTATCTTACCGACTATGACTATGAACAAAAACAAGCACCAAAGCAAGCCTGAGGACAGCAAATCACCCAGGGGGTTTAGGGTGGGTTCATGGAATGTGGGAAGTTTGAGAGGAAGAGCAGGGGAAGTTGTTGAGGCATTCAGTAGGACGTGGGCGGATGTGGCATGTTTGCAAGAAGTCCGGTACAGGGGTGGATCAGCCAGAAAGATTGTTGGGAAGGATTGCTACTATAAGTTGTTTTGGCAGGGGGGAACTGACGGATATGGGGGTGTGGGTGTGTTGGTTGCAGAGAAATGGGTGGAATATGTCATGAATGTTATGAGAGTAAGTGATAGGATATTAGTAGTGAAAATTTTGGTCGGCAGAGGTTGGTTTCAGTTATATCGGCATATGCTCCACAGGTGGGATTGGATGACGCAGAGAAGGATAGATTTTGGGATGATTTAATACGTGTAGTGATTGGTATGGGTGATGATGAGGTAGTGGTTCTGGGAGGAGATTTAAATGGTCATGTGGGTGAAGAATCTCAAGGTTATGAAGGAGTCCATGGAGGATGTGCGTATGGTGTGAGGAATGCGGAAGGGGAAAGAATACTCGAGTTTGGGGAGGCTATGGACATGATAGTGTGCAACACACATTTTAGGAAAAGAATCAGCTGGTTGATTACGTATGAGTCCGGGGGAATTAGTAGTCAGATAGACTATTTTCTGGTCAGGAGGGTTGATAGGAGATTATTGAGGGATGTAAAAGTTATGGGAAGCGAGGAGTGTGTGCAGCAGCAAAAACTGTTGATTTGTGACATAGTGCTTAAGGATCGAGTGATGAGAAGGAGAACATATGTACCTAGGAGGAAAATATGGAAGCTGGGAAACCAATCAGTAAGGGATGACTTTTATAGTGAGATGAGGAGAGTGGTGGCTGAACAGGAAGCCGTAGGTAGAGGCGTTAATGAACAGTATAGAGCCCTTAAGAACAACCTCTTGAGAGTTACCGATACAATATGCGGTTGGACAAGAGGCCCACCAAGACATAAAGTAACTTGTGGTGGGACGAGGGTGTAGAAGGTGCAATTAAGAAGAAAAGAAGGCTTTTCCGGGAATGGAAGAATGGTGGTAACAGGGAGGAGTACTTGGCTGCCAAGCGCAGGGCTAGAAGAGAGGTATACAGGGCGAAGTCTGAGTCACAGAGACTTTTACTTGATAATCTAAATCATGGAGAAAGGAAAAATATGATTTTTAGGGTGGCAAATCAGGTGAAGAGGGATAATCGGGACATTGTAGGTGAGCAGTGTGTGAAGAATGATGATGGAAGCGTGGTGGTGAACAGTGAGGATATTAAAGATGCATAGAGGGAGCATTATAGCCAATTGTTGAATGAGGAGTTTGATTGGGATAGAGAAGGTTTGGAGCCCGCTGATCCAGTGTTTGGCCCTTGGCCTTTGATTGACGCTGCTACTGTGAGTGAGGCAATGGGCAGGATGCGGGTGGGGAAGGCGGCAGGTGTGTCTGGGTTGACTGCCGAAATGTTGAAGGTCTCAGGAGATACTGGGGTGAGTTTAGTCACTGACCTGATAAATAGGATTATATATGAGTGTGTTGTCCCAGATGATTGGCTGAGGAGTGTAATTGTAAATGTGTACAAGGCAAAGGGTGATGCCCTGGAAAGGGGAAATTACAGAGGTATAAAGCTCTTAGATCAGATAATGAAAGTAATGGAGAGAATTCTAGAAGGTATGATCAGAGAAAGAGTGAATATCGATGAGATGCAGTTTGGGTTTATGCCAGGCAGGGGGACCACTGATGCCATATTCATTGTTCGACAGCTTCAGGGAAAATATATTGGAAAGATAAGGGAATTGTATTTTGTTTTTGTTGATTTGGAAAAGGCCTTTGACAGAGTCCCTAGAGAGGTGGTGAAGTGGGCAATGAGAAAGCTAGGGTTAGAAAAGTGGCTGGTTAGGGTGGTTATGGCCATGTACATGGGTGCTCGCACCCAGGTAAGAGTGAATGGAGCTTTGAGTGATCAGTTTTCCGTGAATGTTGGTGTGCAACAGGGGTCAGTTTTGAGTCCCTTGTTGTTTATCATGGTGCTTGAAGCCCTCTCACATGACTTCAGAGATGGACTCCCATGGGAGATGTTGTATGCTGATGATTTGGTGTTGATTGCGGAGAATGAAAAGGAGGCGGAGGAAAGATTTAAGAAGTGGAAAGATGGTATGGGGTACAAAGGCTTAAGGGTAAATGCAGATAAAACAAAAGTGATGATATCAGGGTTGGTGGCGGTACAATCAGAAAAGAGGGAGAGTGGCCATGTGCAGTTAGCCACAAGGGTGTGGGAAGCAATTCCATCTTGTGTAGTGTTTGTGATAAGTGGGTGCACAAGAGATGTAGTGGTATTAGAGGTAGACTGCGAGATGATGCTGATTTCATGTGTGCGGCATGTAGGGGAGAGCAGGTGGAGATTGTTAGGCGTGAGAGGGTTGAACTTGCAGGTGAGTCTCTTGAGTGTGTGGAGGAGTTGGAGTTTCGTTATTTGGGAGACATGTTATGTGCCGGAGGTGGGGCTGGAGTTAGCTCGGTTGCTAGGGTGAGAAGTGGTTGGAAGAAGTTCAGGGAGATGTTGCCTCTCCTGACATTGAGAGGACTCTCCTTACGTGCTAAGGGGTCTTTGTATGCAGCTTGTGTTAGGAGTGTGATGCTGTTTGGTAGTGAGACCTGGGCAGTAAAGGAAGAGGATATTTGCAAGTTTAAACGTACAGAAATGACAATGATTAGGTGGATGTGCGTCCCTGCGTGCAAGGCCTGGGGGGGGCTGGGTTTACGATGGAAGAGTTGAGAGGTAGGATGGGACTGGAGTGTATTGGTGTTGTGATGAGGAGATGTAGGCTGAGGTGGCTTGGACATGTGGAGAGGATGGGGGATGATAATTGGGTACAGAGGGTGAGAGGTGTTAATGTTGGGGGAGGGGTTGGGAGGGGTAGACCGAGAAAGACATGGGACGAGGTCATTAAGTGTGACTTAAGGGTTAAGGGACTGAACAGGGAGGCTGCCAGGGATCGAGCAGCATGGAGAGCCGCCATTAGGTGACCAAGGCCGACGCATGCAAGCATGTTCGAGCCTTCAAAAAGGAAAACGATTTACAGCGTGATGAAAACAGGTTAGACGTGAAAATCATTATGGAAATCATCTTGCACACAAATCAAAGGCATTCATCTTTTTCATAGCTGGTGCACTTAAAAACCATGCATGAAAAAATTAAATTGAAAGCAGGAAATTATGATTAACATTTAGGGTAATTTTTTAACCCATTTACAGCATGCTGAAAACAGGTTAGACATGAAAATCATTATGGAAATCATCTTTTACACAGTTTATGCATGAGATTAATGATATGGAGAGAACAAAACAAGGAATTTTGATGAAGTTAGGGTACTTACGAGAATGATGCCGCCGTCCTGATGTATAACCCGCTCGATCATCTCAGACTGACGGTAAGACCTTGCACCTGACACCTTAGCACTTCCGGTGCACTTTACATTCACCAGCACTTCTCACAAGCACTTTCCACAACGTTTTCTTTCGCATACCTTGCATCACATCACTTCACTGCACTGTAAATAACAGTAAATTCCCGTGTGGTCTAGTGACGAGTCCTGGAGAATTTATTCAATCTCAGCAAACTTAGGAGTAAACATCACCTTCCTCTCCACGTTTTGTCTGGTCTTCGAAGCGAAATCAGCCGTGTACTGCTGTAGTGTGTCTCGGGACTTCTTGATATCAAACAAAGCGGAGCGAGGGAGGTTGAATTCACGTAGGATCCGTGATGTCGGCCACCCGGCGTCCACCTTCTCCAATATCTCCTTCTTCATCTCCAGAGTCAGAACCACTTTCTTCCTCTTCTCAGGTGGCAGGGCCATCATCACACACATGATGAACAAGGTGCAGAGCAGCATCAAGCCCTGCAGGAGGTAGGGTATCACCACAAAACCAATCACTTCAGCAGCCATTTTTCAGAGCGTGTTTACGAGCCAGGAGTGGAGCGGGAAATGAGACCGACAGACAGGCGCGACACGCGAAAACACAGCCTATCGGCACGCGCGGGAAATTCAAACTGACGCAGTCCCAAAAAATTGGATTTTTTTTTTTGGGGGGGCATTTGGGGGGTCAGACAGCCCACGATGTCCGAATAGTGATGCATCCAAATACTGAGCGTCCGAATAGTAGAGAGATTACCGTATTCCAAACTGTAAGGGGAACTGATCTCTTTGTCCTAAACAAAACTTCAATTAATTATCAAGTGGCTACCTCACTGACTCAACAAATACATACTCAAATAACATAATCTAATCTTAAACACTTCGGACAGGTTCTAATGACACTCACACACCCACTAACACGCACACACATCAACAGACACACGCACACACATCAACAGACACACGCACACACAGGCACATGTTACGAAGGCCAGTAAAAATTGCTGTAACTAAATAGTATCATTTTTTTCTTCAAAATAAAACTCATTACTGATCAAGGCACCATAATGGCAATAATTTTGGTACTGGTAGTATTGAATCTTCTTACAGATGTATATTAAATATTATCATCATAACTTAGGCCAAAGGTTCACATCCACAACAAGAATCATCCTTTTCTGGCGATCAAGTGTTCGTTCTGGTAACACCTTCAGTATATCCTCTGTCTATGTCACTGCTGTCATCAACAATTGGGTATACAAATGTGTGAGGTGTACCCTGAAGGTGTTTGAGAAACCTGACATGTATTTCTGGTTTTACAATAACAACGGTAGAAATATAATGCCTATACATCCCTTTCCTATCAAAGGCAACCCTCACAACTACCCAATCTGAGGGAACAACTTTATCCCCAATGGTCTGGGTAGAAATGACTGTCTGGAATTTATTTGGCTTAAGTAATTTGTCTGTCCAAAGTTAGGAATTTTTTCTGAAAAATAAAGAGATATTCATTAAAACAGTCATAGCAAGATTATCTATCTATTGCCAGACGCCTTGATCCCGAATGGGGTGGCCACAAACAAATCACCTCCATGTCACTCTGTCCCCTGCCATTTCACTACCACGTTCCCAACTCACACCCCCCTCTCTCATATACCTCTCCACTCCATCCCTCCATCTCATCCTCGGCCTCCCCCTCCCTCTCGCCCCCTCCATCTCACTCACATACACTCTCCTCGTCAGTCTTTCACTCTCCATCCTCTCCACATGCCCAAACCACCTTAACGTGTTTCTCCTAATGCTTCCCAT
This sequence comes from Birgus latro, assembly GCA_018397915.1. NCBI lineage: Eukaryota > Metazoa > Arthropoda > Malacostraca > Decapoda > Coenobitidae > Birgus > Birgus latro. The sequence goes on from JAGKTI010003321.1 coordinate 22,298, forward strand.
CACGTCCTCAACCACACCACAATGCTCCTTCACTTCCTCATTTGTTAGTCTGTCTCCATGTGACTCCACATGCTCTTCTCAAATAACTCATTTCCACTGCTCTCACTCTTGACTTCTGTCCTTCCAACAGGGTCCAAGCTTCACTTCCATATGTCAGAGTTGGTGTCATGTAACAAATTTTTCACTTCCATGCTCACCTCCCTGTTTCTAATCACTGCTTTCAACGAATCAGCAACCTTCCTTCCCTGCTGCACCCTTTCGAGCACTTCACCCTCCAGACTTCCATCGTTACTCATCACACTGCCCAAGTACTTAAATTCACTCACATTCTCCATATCCTTCCCACCCAATCTCACTGTACATTCACTGGCTTGACTCCTCTCGAAGATCATCACTTTACTCTTTCCTTACTCATCACACTGCCCAAGTACTTAAATTCACTCACATTCTCCATATCCTTCCCACTCAATCTCACTGTACATTCACTGGCTTGACTTCTCTCAAAGATCATCACTTTACTCTTCCCCACATTCACCTTTAGATTCCATTTCTTACACACTCTCTCAAACTCATCTACCAAGCCTTGCAGCTCCCCTTCGTCTTCACTCAACAACACAGTATCATCTGCAAACAACAGTACAGGGAGTTTCCAAACACTGCCCTCTCTCACTGGGCCGCTCCAACATCCACTACCCGACCTTGTATCTCTTTTATAACCCCATCCATATACAGATTGAACAACCATGGAGCCATGACACATCCTTGTTTCAATCCAACCTTCAAATGGAAAGATTCACTCAGTTTGCCATCCACACTCACTGCAGCCTTAGCACCCTCATACATACTCTTCACTGCCTTCAACAACTTCCCATCCACTCCATATATTCTTAATACCTTCCACAAACCTTGTCTATCCACCCTGTCATATGCTTTCTCCAGATCCATGAAGGCTGCATACAACTTCTTGCCCTTCTCTAGAAACTTTTCCACTAAGGATCTAAGAATGAATATCTGGTCTACACAACCTCTTCCCTTCCTAAAACCTCCTTGTTCTTCTCCAACTAATTCCTCAGTAATTTCCCTAACTCTGTCAATAAGTATCCTACCATATACTTTTCCTATTACACTGAGAAAGCAAATGCCCCTATGATTACCACACACTGCTTTCTCCCCTTTTCCTTTGTACAGAGGAATAATTATACCTGACTTCCAATCCTCCGGGACTCTACCCTCCTCCCAAGCCAATCTGCACACCTTCCACATCCATTCTATTACTATCTCTCCCCCTTGCTTCAGCATTTCACCACACACTCCATCAATTCCTGGGGCTTTCCCCATTTCAATTTTCTTCATTGCTTCCACCACTTCCATCCTGGTGATTTCTTCCTCTCTTCTCACAACCCTCCTTCTCCCTGCCATTCCCCAGCCACTTATACTTGCATTACTTTCCTTCTCTATGTTCAACAGTTCATTAAAGTGTTCTCTCCATCGGTTTACTTTTTCTCCCTTCTCCACTAGTAATCTACCATTTTTATCTTTCACACCCCCACTGACTTCGTTGGCACACTGTCTAGCTCTCTTTACCTCATTCCAGAACATTTTCTTACATTCCCTCCACTTTGCACTCAAATTCCTTCCAAATTCCTCATCCACTCTCTTCTTACTCTCTCTTACTAAACTTTTCACCTCTCTCCTCCTCACTACATATAACTCTCTTGTCCGTCTCTCAGCTTCTTCGTCGCTCCTGTTCCTCATCCATTCATTATATGCTTTCTTCTTTTGTGCTACAGCCTCTCTCACCTCTTCAGTCCACCATGCTGTTTCCTGAACCCCCTTTCGTCTTGTCTTCACCCCACACACCACCTCACATGCTGCACAGATTTCTTCTGTGAATACCTTGCACACACCCTCCATGTCCCCCATCTGCTCCAATCTATATTTACCCAATCGCTCCTCCACTTCCCTTTTATATTCAGCCTTTATTCCATCCTCTTGTAACTTTTCTACCATCCTTGTAACAAATACTTCCTCCTGTCCTTCCCTTCTTCTCTTCTTCCATCTTGTTTGGATTCTGATTCTGGCCACCACCAAGTGGTGGTCAGAAAGTCCACTCCCCCAACCTCTATATACTCTTGCATCCATTATACATCTTCTCATCCTTTCATCCACACACACATAGTCAATCATTGCCTTCCGTTCATTCATTCCCCCGTCCTGTCTTCTCACCACTCGCCATGTATACCTGTGGATCATTTTGTGCCTGAAGAGGGTATCAACTACCACCAACCCCCTCCCAGCACAAATGTCCACTAAAGCACTGCCATTCTCATCCATCTCTGCAGGCACACCCCACTCACCAACTACTCCATCCACCTTCTCATTCCCTACTTTTCCATTCATATCTCCAATCAGAAACACTCTCTCATTCTTTTCAAACTTTTCCAAGCAGGCTTCCACATTTGTCCAAAACTCTTCTCTCACTCTACTTACACGATCTTGCGTTGGCGCATACACACACACAATTGCCCACATTTGTAGTCCAACTTTCACTCTAACCCACACAATCCTTGACCCAACTGATCCATACTCTCTTACATTCTCCTTCCACCTGTTGCTCACAACAATACACACTCCCTCTTTCGCCCTCTCATTCTCACCCACTCCCGCGCATATACCCCATCCGTATTCCCATTCTCTCACACTCTCACCTTGCCATTTAGTTTCAGTTATTCCACATATATCCACTTTCGCACTCTCAAGCACCTGTACAATCTCTCTCTCTTTCACCTCATCATTCATACCCCTTACATTCCAGGTCGCAATCTTTACCTCATCCTTTGTCCGTTCCTTTGTCGTCAACGTTTGGTCAGTCCTGGTCCGAGGCTTCCTGTTCGTATTTTTAGTTAGTTGTTTTAAAATAGTTTACTGCCCACAACTTACAACACTTTTCCACATATAACTGTACTAATCACATTCTTACAATTGAAACTGTTTGTTTTGTGTGAACAAAGTATTGCAGGGTTAGAAAATGTCGACTTTTTTTCCATTTGGTTCATAAATTTTTCTCACCCACACATGTTCAAGCTAGTTTAATAGGACTTATACACAATAATCTTTGAAGATTACCCTACCTACCCATATCATTATTATTTGCAAATATCACACTCCCTTCCAATAAACTTGAATTACCTGTACTACATTTTTTCGCACAATGTCCGAAGTTTGAGAGCTGTCCGAAGTTATGGTGTTTTACAGTATACCGTGGACTGGTGGTGTGTAAGTGAAATCAGTGAGTTGAAGAGAGGTATACTGTGGACTGATTGTGTGTAAGTGAGGTGGCCATGTGGGTCTATGAATGTAAATGGTGTATACACTGTTGTGTGTGTTTATGTATTGTAAGTAAATGTGTGTGTGTATTTTTACAACTATGCATTAACTCTGTAGGCTGGTCTGGCCTGTAGTAGGCTAATGATCAAAATGTTACATACTTTCAAGTAGGTTGTTTCATTTTATGGCTAATGGTAATGACCAGAAGTTTACATAAATCATGCATTTCTTATATCACCATTTCCAAGATTTGGCTTAAGGTAAATTTAGAAGCTGAAATGTTGTGTTTGTGACTTCTCTAATGACTGAGTGTTGAGTACTTTTAGGGAAGCACAAAAGTTACTGCACATGCTTCATGTTGTTTCCTATTATTTGGCCAATGTAAAAGATGTTACTCACTTCTAAGTACATTAGTGTGTCTTAACATTTTAAAATATAAAGGTGTAGTACAGTTAGTCTTTAAAGTAACAATGCACATAAAAAAGCCAAAAGAACTATGGTATTTCAAGGTAGTTTATTATATTAATATATATTGCTTCGTTTTCATTTATGAAGGCTCCAACATGCTTGCATGCGTCGGCCTTGGTCACCTAATGGCGGCTCTCCGTGCTGCTCGATCCCTGGCAGCCTCCCTGTTCAGTCCCTTAACCCTTAAGTCACACTTAATGACCTCGTCCCATGTCTTTCTCGGTCTACCCCTCCCAACCCCTCCCCCAATATTAACACCTCTCACCCTCTGTACCCAATCATCATCCCTAATCTTCTCCACATGTCCAAACCACCTCAGCCTACCTCTCCTCATCACAACACCAATACACTCCAGTCCCATCCTACCTCTCTACTCTTCCATCATAAAACCAGCCCCCCCAGGCCTTGAATGCAGGGACGCACTGCACATCCACCTAATCATTGTATAATTCTATAAAGTGCCAGTACTTTTCATACATGCAGGCAAACTGCCTGCAACCTAGTTCTTCTATCTACCTATCTATTGCCAGACGCCTTAATCCCGTACGGGGTAGCTACAAACAAATTGCCTCAATGTCGCTCTGTCCCCCGCCATTTCACTACACTGCTCCCAGCTCGCACCCCCTCTTTCATATACCTCTCCACTCAATCCCTCCATCTCATCCTTGGCCACTCCCTCCCTCTCTCTCCCTCCACCTCACTCACATACACTCTCATCAGTCTCTCACTCTCCATCCTCTCCACATGGCCAAACCACCTTAACCCCTCTGTGGCCGCTGGCGTTGTTTGAGTGCAGCCTATAAAAAAACACAATTTTTGGGGGGAAGTGAACGAATGTTCTGAATGTCTTCAGACTGACCTACACTACGCTCCCATACACCCCATCAAGCAGTTCAGAGCCTGTTGCTGTGATGAGTGGATTTTCGATTTTTTTCACTCCTGGCCATGCCTAAACAAGCATAACTACACCCATTATCTCGACCCACACAAATAACCACCTGTTTATGATTATGAATTAATACAGGCACAGACAAAAAAGACATGATAATAAGTGAAAAATACATTTTTGTCTTGGTAACTTTACATATTTGCTCAGGGTTCATGTAATGGTTTGGATCATTCAATGCAGTGCAACTTGTAGAGAACTGTGAAAACTTTCGGGAAGTGAACGAACATTTGGGACATGAGACTGACCTTCACTTCACCCTCTCACGTATCCTCTCTCTGACTCTCAGTTCACCACCTGCTGCTGTGACGAGTGGATGTGCGATTTTTCACTCGTGGTCATGCCTAAAAACACATAGTTACACCTATTATCTCGAACCAGAAAGAAAATATAATCTTTTTCCTCCATTGCAAAACACACAACCACCCAGCTTATGAGACAGCAATATATACAGAGAGTGTAACAAGGTAAAATGATAGAGAAAGGTGAACATATTAAAGTAATCTCCCTACTATCCGGACGTCCACTATCCGGATGCATCACTATTCGGACATCGTAGGCTCTCCGACCCTTAGAATGCCCCAAAATTCGAAAAAATCTGAAAAATTCCGATTTTTTTGGACTGTGTCAGTTTGAATTTCCCACATGCGCCAAACAGCTGTGTTTTCGCGCCTCCCGCCTCTGTCACGGAACTAGGCAAACCACACTCACTGGCCTCACGACGTGAACTGCCAAGGCTCCCGGTTGCATACCACAGGAACCTTCTGATGACGTCATCACTCATGACTTACCAGGTGTGTGCGTGCGCACACACACTAACACTCTCATCCTCTCTTCTTAATTTGGCAGAAGATTCCAAGGACGAAGCTGGATGATTTATTTGCATCTGATACACGCTATGTATCCAATACACAGACTTTTGTGTGAGTACCATCAACACCCGATACGCACTATGTATCCAATACATACACTTTTGTTTAATTACTATCAAGACCCAGTCTGTGGCCACATACAGATATGTGATGTCCCTTGAAGTACAGTAAAACCTCGATATAACGGACTTCAGTAGACCGGAATTCACTTTTATCGGACTCGAGGAGCTACCAGACTAAACCCCTATATATCGGAAAAAGTCTGATATAGCCAGAATGCAGTCCGGACTGCCTGACAACTTCAGCTATGTTCACCACAATAAGACAAGTAAAAGACATGTTTTTCAGTGCATAGTACAGTATTATTATACCATTTGATTAATGTAGTGAAGGTATAACACAGTACAGTACTGCAATGGTGGTGAAAACTACCGATTCAATCCGGACTAATGTCTGATATATCGGAAAAAGTCCGGATTAGCAGGGGTAAGTCCGGATGTCGCTTTTATCAGAAAATCGCATATTTCGGACTGGCCTGAGCCCCAATTAGTCCGTTATACTGAGATCTTACTTATTACAAACTTTCTAGTCTCGGCTGACTGCTGCATGCAGCCGCTCGGTCAATGCACCTTTCTTGGTGAGACAATCAGCCAGTTGTTGTGATGCATCCACCCAGGATACCTCATCAATCTCCCCCCGCTCCAACATGTCCCGCAACACAGCAATATCAATGCGCAATCTCATGTCTTCTACGCTCCTACAGGAGTAAAGGGCGTCCACCAGACTCTTGTTGTCAACGAAACACTTTATTTTGATCTTTCCACATCCGGAGACCTCACGCAATATGTTGGAGAGATATACAGCAGTTTCAGCACATTCAAGCAGCGCCAACGCCTCAGCAGATAAGGTAGATTTGACGACCCTCCTGATCTTCCTTGTCTGCCAGAATATAGGACATCTTGCCTCACTAGCATCTCGTAGGAAGATCACAAAACTTCCCTGACATCCATTGCCTACAAGGTTGGCAAATGAGGCATCCGAAAAGCACTCTATATGACAGTCCTTGATCGGCCCCATTCTTGGAATGTATAGCTTCATGAGTCTAAGCAAATCAGCTACGGTAGCTCGGTTGCTATTCACACTCAACTCACACAGATCAAAGGCAATATCTGGCCGAGTGTATGTGGCAATCCAATTGAGTTGCCCAATTAATGCTCGGTACTCCATTTTCTCAAACTCGGACAGCTCCCCTGATTTTACTGCTGCACGATGTTTACTCAGCGTGACTGGTTTCAAAGATGAAGCATACTGGAATTGGTCGAGCGTTATGCTGCCATTGATGTTGGAGATGACATTGAGACCAACATATTTGAAGGCTTTTGATTCTGAACTGCCGATGAGGAATATTTGACTCAACCGATTTATCACTTGCTGTTCGAACTCGTGTGTACTAGCCCAAAGGAAGTCGTCGACGTAGATGAATACAATGCCTTCGACTTTGCCACCATTGCTCCAAGAGAACAGCGCTGAATCCAGTGATGACACTTTAGCTCCAAGACTCAACAACTGATCTTTTACGCGCAGATACCAATGCCTAGCAGCATCACAAAGGCCGTAAACAGTATTCTTTAGTCTCCATAACTTACCGTTTGCATATTCAGGCGGAGGACGTAAATGAACAACTCTCTCAATGTCGTTACCTTGCAAGTAGGCAGCTTTCACGTCCATAGTGTGGCAATTCCACTGGTTGGTGGAGGCCAAAGAAAGTGCCAAACGCACTGCTTCCTTTGAACAAGTAGGCGAGTCTTTTCGGAGATCCACTGTGTCTTCCTCAAATCCTCTGGCGACTAAGCGGGCCTTAACAATAGGCTTTCCATTTTTCAGTTTTTCTGTCACAACCCATCGAACTGTTATGGCACCTTGCCCAACATCATCTACTTCCTCATACACATCATCTACTTCCTCATACACATCATTATTCTACCAATTTGTAATTTCATTTTCCTTAGCGCATAATACGGCCTCAGAGTTGAAAAGAACAAGCATTTCTGCATCATCATCAACCACTTCCCATTCGCTAAGATCCTTCTGCAAATCTATCCAATCAATGCTGCCATCAGAGTCCCTCTTCAAATTATAGCAGTGTTTGTACTTTCCAGTGGCTTTACCTGCCCGACTTATAATCCTTCCAGACACCAACTCTCCACTTTCTGAATGTATTCCCTTTATATGTTGACCAACAGAAACTTTGGGAAGCTGATTAATCGGAACAGAAACTGTGGGAGGCTCATAAATTGGGACCACACCATCTTCCGACTCGTCATCTGGTGGATAGTCATTCAACACTTGCGGAGGATTGTCATTAGGCTTCTCCTGGACAACACTGTTCTTCTCATCATTGCTGACACCACTTTCAACTGTAGAATCTTGCTCTGACGCTCGCGCTAGACGACATACGTGCACTCGCACGTATACACCGCCATGTCTCACCAGAATTTGTTTCCCATCTCTGCCTATTACAATTCCGGGACCGTGCCACTCATGACTGTCATTTCTTTTGTAGAAGACTTCATCTCCATTCCGGATGTCGTTTAGGTCACTCAAACGTACGTTGTGCCACATAGCCCTAGCCAAGCGTTCATCTGATTCGGTCTTTATAAACTCTTGTCTAGATAAATGAAGAGCGTTCAAGTTCTCTCTCACAATTTTCGATGGTGATGAAGGTTCCAAGGCTGGAGGATCATTTGCATACACATTAGGCAGACCAGGGTTTTGACCAAAAACAAGTTGGTTAGGAGAAAAGCCTGAGTAGTTGGTGAGAGCATTTCTTGCCAATACTGCCCATGCCAAGGCCACATCCAATTCACACTGGCTATCAGCCATTACCTTCCTAACAATGTAGGAGGAGGCTGTAGCATGGACCGAACAGGGTAGTACTCCCGAGGGGAATGGGAATGCTGGTGATAGGGGGAGCTGGAGCTCCTGTTTCACTAGATACCTAACCATCCCCCTTTGCTGACTTTTTCAGTGTGACAGTAACATGGAGAGTAGACCAGCATCTCCCAAACATTTCCTCTACCTATCCTATGCACTACACCACATGCGCTTTACATATTACACAACGTATCCCACTACGTTACAGGGGTTGACGCCAGCAAGGGCATGCGGCCAGAAAACTTTGCCCCCGCTACCTAGTGGTGGACTTTGGGGGGAGGCTTGACTGGGGTTCCGCCAGCATAGATCATGGGTCTAGGGCGAGATGGGGCTCGAACCTGTGCTAGAGGGTACAGGGCATTGCGGTTCCCAGGCTGCCGCTTCTGCTCAATAAAGAGGGGCCCGAACCTGAGAGTAGCGGCCCAGGAGGCTGCCCTATCAGTGGGTGTATAATGGCGGGGCAGTTTCAGTTCCAAGCTGCGCTTGGAGGGTGTCCCTGCAGCTGTCCTGGCAGGGTGCACTGAGGCCACTACCACAGGCACTGGTAAGCTGGTGGGCTAGGGGTCCCAGATCCATTGCCTGGGCCTGGGTCTGTGCAATGGGTCGGGCCTTTGGAATGTATACCCCCATTTATCTTACCGACTATGAACTACAAAAACAAGCACCAATGCAAGCCTGAGGACAGCAAATCACCCAGGGGGTTTAGGGTGGGTTCGTGGAATGTGGGAAGTTTGAGAGGAAGAGCAGGGGAAGTTGTTGAGGCATTCAGTAGGAGGTAGGTGGATGTGGCATGTTTGCAGGAAGTCCGGTACAGGGGTGGATCAGCCAGAAAGATTGTTGGGAAGGATTGCTACTATAAGTTGTTTTGGCAGGTAGGAACTGATGGATATGGGGGTGTGGGAGTGTTGGTTGCAGAGAAATGGGTGGAATATGTCATGAACGTTATGAGAGTAAGCGATAGGATATTAGTAGTGAAAATTTTGATCGGGCAGAAATTGATTTCAGTTATATCGGCATATGCTCCACAGGTAGGATTGGATGACGCAGAGAAGGACAGATTTTGGGATGATTTAATACGTGTATTGAGGGGTATGGGTGATGATGAGGTAGTGGTTCTGGAAGGGGATTTAAATGGTCATGTGGGTGAAGCAGCTCAAGGTTATGAAGGAGTCCATGGAGGATGTGCATATGGTGTGAGGAATGCGGAAGGGGAAAGAATACTCGAGTCTGGGGAGGCTATGGACATGATTGTGTGCAACACACATTTTAGGAAAAGAATCAGCCGGTTAATTACGTATGAGTCCGGGGGAAATAGTAGTCAGATAGATTATTTTCTGGTGAGGAGGGTTGATAGGAGATTAGTGAGGGATGTTAAAGTTATAGGAAGCGAGGAGTGTGTGCAGCAGCAAAAACTGTTGATTTGTGACATGATGCTTAAGGAAAGAGTGATGAGAAGGAGGACATATGTACCTAGGAGGAAAATATGGAAGCTGGGAAACCAATCAGTAAGGGATACCTTTTATAGTGAGATGAGGAGAGTGGTGACTGAACAGGAAGCCGTAGACAGAGGCGTTAATGAACAGTATAGAGCCCTTAAGAACAACCTCTTGAGAGTTCTATCTATCGATCTATTGCCAGACGCCATAATCCCGTAAGGGGTGGCCATTTGACTCTGAGTTATTTGTTTTACAGGGAGGGGCACTAACCCTCCACCAACCCACTTGTTGACACGTAGGGAGCACGTATGGTTTGGCTATATGGTTACCACCCAGCGTTGTAAATGGTTTCTTGGTTTACAGGAAACCATTTGGCTTGTCACTCAATGTAAAGCCACCTGTAAAGGAAAGAAAAGCAATAAGAAGTGACAGGAAAGATGGGAGAAATAGGAAGAGAGGAGGGCAGCCTCAGAAAGAGAATGATAAAGGCTAAGGAAGAAGTTGAGAGTTACCGATGCAATATGCGGTTGGACAAGAGGCCCACCAAGACATAAAGTAACTTGGTGGTGGGATGAGGGTGTAGAAGCTGCAGTTAAGGAGAAAAGAAGGCTTTTCCGGGAATGGAAGAATGGTGGTAACAGGGAAGAGTACTTGGATGCCAAGCGCAGGGCTAGAAGAGAGGTATACAGGGTGAAGTCTGAGTCACAGAGACTTTTACTTGATAATCTAAATCATGGAGAAAGGAAAAATATGATTTTCAGGGTGGCAAATCAGGTGGAGAGGGATAATTGGGACATTATAGGTGAGCAGTGTGTGAAGAATGATGATGGAAGGGTTGTGGTGAACAGTGAGGATATTAAAGATGCATAGAGGGAGCATTATAGCCGATTGTTGAATGAGGCGTTTGATTGGGATAGAGAAGGTTTGGAGCCAGCTGATCCAGTGTTTGGCCCTTGGCCTTTGATTGACGCTGCTACTGTGAGTGAGGCAATAGGCAGGATGCGGGTGGGGAAGGCAGCAGGTGTGTCTGGGTTGACTGCCGAGATGTTGAAGGCCTCAGGAGATACTGGGGTGAGGTTAGTCACAGACCTGATAAATAGCATTATATATGAGTGTGATGTCCCAGATGATTGGCTGAAGAGTGTAATTGTAAATGTGTACAAAGGAAAGGGTGATGCCCTGGAAAGGGGAAATTACAGAGGTATAAAGCTTTTACATCAGATAATGAAAGTAATGGAGAGAGTTCTAGAAGGTATGATTAGAGAGAGTGAATATCGATGAGATGCAGTTTGGGTTTAGCCAGGCAGGGGGACCACTGATGCCATATTCATTGTTCGACAGCTTCAGGAAAGGGAATTGTATTTTGCTTTTGTTGATTTGGAAAAGGCCTTTGACAGAGTCCCTAGAGACGTGGTGAAGTGGGCAATGAGAAAGCTAGGGTTGGAAGAATGGCTGGTTAGGGTGGTTATGGCCATGTACATGGGTGCTCGCACCCAGGTAAGAGTGAATGGAGCTTTGAGTGATCAGTTTTCCGTGAATGTTGGTGTGCATCAGGGGTCAGTTTTGAGTCCCTTGTTGTTTATCATGGTGCTTGAAGCCCTCTCACGTGACTTCAGAGATGGACTTCCATGGAAGATGCTGTATGCTGATGATTTGGTGTTGACTGCAGAGAATGAACAGGAGGTGGAGGAAAGATTTAAGAAGTGGAGAGATGGTCTGGGGTACAGGGGCTTAAGGGTAAATACAGATAAAACAAAAGTGATGATATCCTGGGTTGGTGGCGGTACAATCTGAGGAGAGGGAAAGTGGCCATGTGCAGTTTGCTACAAGGGTGTGGGAAGCAATTCCACCTTGTGTAGTGTTTGTGATAAGTGGGTGCACAAGAGATGTAGTGGTATTAGAGGTAGACTGCGAGAAGATGCTGATTTGATGTGTGCGGCGTGTCGGGGAGAGCAGGTGGAGATTGTTAGGCGTGAGAGGGTTGAACTTGCAGGTGAGTCTCTTGAGTGTGTGGAGGAATTGGAGTTTCGTTATTTGGGAGACATGTTATGTGCCGGAGGTGGGGCTGGAGTTAGCTCGGTTGCTAGGGTGAGAAGTGGTTGGAAGAAGTTCAGGGAGCTGTTGCCTCTCCTGACACTGAGAGGATTCTCCTTATGTACTAAGGGGTCTTTGTATGCAGCATGTGTTAGGAGTGTGATGCTGTATGGTAGTGAGACCTGGGCAGTAAAGGAAGAGGATATTTGTAGGTTTAAACGTACAGAAATGACAATGATTAAGTGGATGTGCAGTGCGTCCCTGCGTGCAAGGCCTGGGGGGGCTGGGTTTACGATGCAAGACTTGAAAGGTAGGATGGGACTGGAGTGTATTGGTGCTGTGATGAGGAGAGGTAGGCTGAGGTGGTTTGGACATGTGGAGAGGAATGGGGGATGATAATTGGGTACAGAGGGTGAGAGGTGTTAATATTGGGGGAGGGGTTGGGAGGGGTAGACCGAGAAAGACATGGGACGAGGTCATTAAGCGTGACTTGAGGGTTAAGGGACTGAACAGGGAGGCTGCCAGGGATCGAGCAGCGTGGAGAGCCGCCATTAGGTGACGAAGGCCGACGCATGCAAGCATGCTGGAGCCTTCAAAAACGAAAACGAATGTCACCAATGACTGCATTTTGACGCTCACAGACTCCGTTGCTCCAAGGACTCTCTGCAGACGTTGTCATGATCTTGATATTGAAGGCCTCTCCCAATGCTCGCATTTCCGCATTACTGAATTCACAGCCATTGTCTGTAAGAATTTTTCTAGGTGTGCCAAACACAACAATCCAGCTCCGAAATATTCCTCTGATAATGGTGGGTGCACAATAATCCCCGATTACTATCGCATTACAATACCTGGTTGCCAAATCAACAAGGACTAAGAAATAATGCCTTCCCCAAGCTTTCAAATCCATGGCTATGGCTTCGTTAAATTTAGACGCCATGGGCAAACTGACTACGGGTCGGGGCTTGGCTTTCTTAAATCTGCAACAGACTGTACAAGCATCAGATACAGCCTTGATAGCCCGCTCCAGTTTTGAACTTTTAATTCCCGCATCTGTGATCACTTTTAATTAGTTTTGCTGATGTTGGGTATCCAAATTGCCTGTGAAGCTTCGAAGGAGTTTTTTCTACATCACCCCCACGAGATGCCAACATGATTGTTTCACAAAATTCACAATCTAGTCATAAGGAAATTGGAAGTAAGTAATGGCCTGAAGATGAGGACTTTAAATCAATGATAGTTCCACAAATTTTGACCTGGTCAGTTCCAAGGTTAATCAACATTTTTGCTTTTTTCATGGAACGTCTACTCAACAGCAAGGGAATATTGCAGTCCACAACATCAGTCATGATGGTAGCAAGCATGTTTCCAATGTAGCAGGGCAGAGTAACACGTTTGAGGGAAGAAACTGTGACACCATCAGCAAAAGTAAACGTTGAGGATGACGCTTCTTCTCTTACAGCATCACGTTCATAATCAGTGAGCTTACTTAGATAGCAATTGATCCATTCAACTCCACATACAGTTGTAGAACACCCTGTGTCTAGAAGAGCACATCCCTTAGATTCTTCTACTAAAGTCTGTGACTTACCTCTACTAGCGGCATCATCCGCATAGTCCATAAATAACGACAGATGCACTGTTTCAGAATTCTCTTCTCGACTGCCGTCGTTTTCGTATGCATCCGGACAGTCACGTGCCCAATGAAATCTAGAATCATATACGAAACACCTCAATACGTTTCCGTCAGGCCCAAGTGGGTTCTGCCTCCTGCCGGTGGATGAGCGTTGGGGAATTCTAGCAGATACGGTTGAACATCAGCCACTACCCTGACGTCGATCACGTACTGCACCACCCTGCAATATTCTCCGTCCTCGTCGAGTACCTCTAGCATAAAACGTTTCCTCACCCTCAACTTCGTCACTCCAAAATACTGGTTCGTCTTTCACCTCCCGGGTGGACACCGATGCCTCGTTCTGCCTGCCAATTTCACCAGCAAAAATACGATTCAGGGCAGATTTCATATTTTCGTATGTCACCTCAGTTATCGCGGACATCACTAGTTGTCGCTCACTGTCTGAAAGTTTGCATGCAGCTAAGAGCAAAAAAGCCATCACAGAATTTGGCAGTTCCATGTCCTGCTTTGTAAATTTGAAATAAACATGCTCAAAAATTCTGTCACGAACTCCCGAATGTTCATATCACTGGCTCTTCTGAAGTTGTACAGCTCATAAAAAGATGCAAACGTCCTTTGTCCACGAGAAATAAACCGTCTAATTTTTTCAGCAGGGTCTGAACACCATCCTTCTGCTTCAGAACATCTGTATCAATCTGCGAAGACGCCACCCTCGCTCTTCCAGACAATAACAGGTGAATAGCTAAAGCTTGTTTTTCTTTTGCTAGGTCCGTTAGTTCGCACCAAATGCCAATGTCTTTTTTCCAGCTCTCATATGCAGAATAATTTTCAAGTTTTGGAGGACACTTGGTCAAACACGACGCCATTCTTCCAACCATGCTCAGCTACCAGTGTAGGAACTAGGCAAACCACACTCACCTGCCTCACGATGTGAACTGCCAAGGCTCCCGGTTGCATACCACAGGAACCTTCCAATGACGTCATCACTCGTGACTTAGCAGGTGTGTGCGTGCGCACACACACTAACAATCTCCCTACTATCCGGACGTCCACTATCCAGATGCATCATTATTCAGACATCGTAGACTGTCCAACCCCCAGAATGACCCAAAATTCGAAAAAATCTGAAAAATTCCGATTCTTTTGGACAGCGTCAGTTTGAATTTCCCGCGCGTGCCGAACAGCTGTGTTTTCGCGCCTCTTGCCTCTGTCATGGTCTCATTTCCCGCTCCGCTCCTGGCTCATCAACATGCTCTCAAAATGACTGCTGAAGTGCTTGGTTTTGTGGTGATACCCTACCTCCTGCAGAGCTTGATGCTGCTCTGCACCTTGTTCATCATGTGTGTGATGATGGCCATGCCACCTGAGAAGAGGAAGAAAGTGGTTCTGACTCTGGAGATGAAGAAGGAGGTATTGGAGAAGGTGGACGCCGAGTGCACGACATCACGGATCCTCCGTGAATTCAACCTCCCTTGCTCCACTTTGTTTGATATCAAGAAGTTCCGAGACAAACTACAGAAGTACATGGCTGATTTCGCTTCGAAAACCAGACGGAACGTGGAGGGGAAGATGCTGTTTACTCATAAGTATGCTGAGATTGACTAAATTCTCCAGGACTCGTCACTAGACCACACGGGAATTTACTGTTATGTACAGTGCAGTGAAGTGATGTGATGCAAGGTATGCGAAAGAAAATGTTGTGGAAAGTGCAGATGAGAAATGCTGGTGAGTGTAAAGTGCAGCGGAAGTGCTAAGGAGTGTCAGGTGCAAGGTCTAACTGTCAAAGTCTGAGATGACCAAGCGGGTTATACATCAGGACGGCGGCATCATTCTCGTAAGTACCCTAACTTCATCAAAATTCCTTGTTTTGTTCTTTCCATATCATTAATCTCATGCATAAACTGTGTGAAAGATGACTTCCATAATGATTTTCATGTCTAACCTGTTTTCAGCATGCTGTAAATTGGTAAAAAAAAATTACCATAAATGTTAATCATAATTTCCTGCTTTCAATTTAATTTTTTCATGCATGGTTTTGAAGTGCACAAGCTATGAAAAAGGTGAATGCCATTGATTTGTGTGTAAGATGATTTCCATAATGATTTTCATGTCTAACCTGTTTTCAGCACGCTGTAAATTGGTTTAAAAGAATTACCCTAAATGTTAATCATAATTTCCTGCTTTCAATTTAATTTTTTCATGCATGGTTTTGAAATCCACAAGCTATGAAAAAGATGAATGCCATTGATTTGTGTGTAAGATGATTTCCATAATGATTTTCATGTCTAACCTGTTTTCAGCATGCTGTAGATTGGTAAAAAAAAATTTCAATAAATGTTAATCATAATTTCCTGCTTTCAATTTAATTTTTTCATGCATGGTTTTGAAGTGCACAAGCTATGAAAAAGGTGAATGCCATTGATTTGTGTGTAAGATGATTTCCATAATGATTTTCATGTCTAACCTGTTTTCATTTTTTTTTTTTTAATGCAAGAAAGAAGGAACCAAAGGCCACAGGCCTGCATACTGTTCCTTCCAAGAAAAAGCAAAAACAGTACAAAAGAGAGCCAAATTCAAGATCCGTTCAATTCGAGATGCCTGGACACACTGCGTTTGAAAGACTGGAGATCATAGAAAGTAGGAAATACAGACAGTGGAAGACAGTTCCAGAGTTGACCAGTTGCATAAATGAAGGACTGGGAGTAACGGTTAACTCTTGCATTAGAGAGTTGGACAGAAAAGGGATGAGAATTTGTTGCTAGACGGGTACTACGTGCCCGTCGTAGAGGTGGAGGGATGCAAGCAGACAGTTCAGAGGAACAGTGACCATTGAAGTAGCGATAGAAGAGAGATAAAGATGCAACAGTGCGGCGAAGAGACAAAGGTTGAAGGGAATCAGTAAGAGGAGGAGAGTTAATGAGACGAAAAGCCTTTCACTCCACCCTATTGAGAAGAGCTGCATGTGGGGAGCCTCCCCACACATGAGAGTTGCACTCCATACACAGGCAAATAAAACCCGTGTACAAGGTCAACAACTGTGCAGGGGTAAAGAAAGTTCGGAATCGGCTTAGCACACCCAATCTCTTGGAAGCAGATTTCACAAGAGATGTAATATGTTCTTTCCAAGACAAATCCCGAGAGAATGAAACCCCATGCATGTTCAAGGATGATGCAGGACATAACTGTTCATTATTAAACATTAGTGGGCAATCCTGAGGAAGACCCTGTTGGGTTGATAAGTGTAAGAACTGAGTTTTGGATGCATTAAAAATAACAAGATTATTTTTACCCCAATCAGAGATACAAGCCAAATCAGACATTAGGTGTGCCATAGCCTCATCCCTTTTTTGTTGAAGTAACTGCTGAGATGGACGTTGCAGGAACCGAATGGAAAGGTGAAGGGTGGAATCATCAGCATATGAGTGGATAGGTTTTTTTTTTTTTTTTTATGTGTCCGACTCTGGGCATTTTTTTTTTTTTTTTTTTTTTTTATGCAGCCCGCTAACAAGGTCCAGCAGTCCTCCTACATACCAACACCTCTACATGTCACCACTTCGGCGCTAACACCCACCGTCCATATTGAATACATGCTAGGGCTGTCTCATACAGGACTGGTGTATTGGTATTATCGGGGGTATTTTTACGACAAGCGGCAGGTCTCCTGGTAGATCAGTAAAGCCTGATTTAATGAAATTCGAATCCTTAAACTGTTCCCTGCCCCAGCGAGGATTCGAGCCTGGGTCCGTCGAGAGGGTTAGATGTACAGCTTAGAAGGTCATTGATGAACAAAAGGAAGAGAGTAGGTGATAGGACAGAACCCAGAGGAACACCACTGTTGATAGGTTTAGGATAGGAACGATGGCCGTCTACAACAGCGGCTATAGAACGACCAGAAAGGAAGCTAGAGATGAAGGCACAGATAGAAGGATAGAAACCGTAGGAGGGCAGTTGGGAAATTAAAGATTTATGCCATACTCGATCGAAAGCCTTTGAGATGTCAAGTGCAATGACAAAGCTTTCGCCAAAGTTCCGAAAGGAGGATGACCAAGAGTCTGAAAGGTAGGTGAGAAGATCGCCAGTGGAGCGTCCCTAACGGAACCCATACTGACGATCAGAAAGAAGGTTGTGACAGGAAAGGTGCTTTAAAATTTTTCTGTTAAGAATTGACTCGAAAACTTTTGATACACAGAATGTTAAAGCAATTGGATGATAGTTAGAGGGTTGGGAATGGTCACCCTTCTATGGGACTGGCTGAATGAGAGCAAACTTCCAGCAAGAAGGAAAGGTACAAGTTGAGAGACAAAGGCGAAAGAGTTTACCTAGGCAGGGTGTAAGCACAGAAGCACAGTTTTAGAGGACAACAGGAGGGACTCCATCAGGATCATATGCCTTTTTAGTATTGTGGCCAGTGATGGCAGAGAACACATCAGCTGAGGAAATTTTAATGTCAGTCAAGAGGATGTCAGAGGGGGGAAGTGATGGAGGAATAGCACCGGAATCGTCTAAGGTGGAATTGGAGGAGAAAGTCTGAGCAAAGAGATCTGCTTTATTAGTAGAAGAAATAGCTACAGAGCCATCAGAGTAGAAAAGAGGAGGGAAGGATGATGAGGTAAAGTTGTTAGAAAGGTTTTTGGCAAGGTGCCAGAAGGAGCGAGAAGAATTCGAGTTGGAGAGTTGGGAACATTTAGCATGGATGAAATTGGTTTTAGCAGAGCGAAGAACAGACTTAGCACGATTCCAGGCAGAAATATATAAAAGGTGTGATTCAGGGGTGGGTTGGCTCCGGTACCACTTATAGGCCCTCTCCTTGTTGCGGACAGCATTAGAACAAGTGTGATTAAACCAAGGCTTTCTTCCATTAGTCAAAGGATATGAGAAAGGGATGTATGGTTCCATGCCAGAGAGAATAACCTCCGTAACACGCAAGGCACACTCAGATGGCTCCCGGCCAAGGAAGCAATAATCATTCCATGGAAAGTCAAAGAAGTACTGCCTGAGGGCCTCCCAATCTGCAGCTCCAAAGTGCCACAGGCGGCATTTCTTTGGCGGGTCCACAGGCCGTACTGGAGCGATTGGACATGTTAAGGTAATAAGATTATGATCGGAGGAGCCCAACGGAGAGAAAAGATGAACAGTGAAAACAGAAGGATTAGTTGTTGGGAAAAGGTCAAGTATGTTGGAACTCTCTCCAAGGCGGTCAGGGATACGGGAAGGGTGCTGTACAAGCTGCTCTAGGTCATTAAGGATAGAAAAGATGTAGGCTTGTTCACCAGGTGGATCAGTGAAAGGAGAGGAGAGCCAAAGGTGATGGTGGACATTGAAATCTCCTAGAATGGAGATTTCAGAGAAAGGAGAAATGGAGAGAATGTGTTCCATTGTAGAAGTAAGATAGTCAAAGAATTTTTGATAGTCAGTAGCATTAGGAGATAAGTAAACAGTACAGATATATTTAGTCAGAGAATGACAGGAAAGCCGAAGCCAGAGAGTAGAGAATTCAGAAGAATCAAGTTCAGGAACACGAGAGCAAGATAGATCGTTGCATACATATACGCAACAGCCACCTTTGGCTTTGAAATGAGAATAGAGAAAGTAGGAGGATACAGAAAAGGGTTTGCTGTCAGTTGCCTCAGACAGCTGAGTCTCAGTGAGAAAGAGAAGGTGAGGTTTAGAGGAGAAGAGGTGGTGCTCGACAGCGTGAAAGTTAGAGGAAAGGCCGCGAATGTTACAGAAATGAAGAAGGAGTGAGTCAGAGGCCGCGAATGTTACAGAAATGAAGAAGGAGTGAGTCAGAAAGTGGTTCCAGGCAGCTCCTTGAGTCGTCACCGGGAGAGGGGCGGATGGTGGGGGAATTTGTGGTCACCCCCCCCCCTGGTCCGAGGCATGATTTTTGTACGCCATTTCGAAGAAATTTTGAAAAGGAAGTGTAGTGTGTAGCGTGTATGTGGTTTGGTGTTGACAGTTAGAGAAACTTGTATTGGAGAGCACGCTGGTCTACTCTCTGTGTAACTGAGACACTGAAAAAGTTCAGCAAAGGAGGATGGTCAGGAATAAGTCCTGAGGGCTGATGAAACGGGAGCTCCAGCTCTCCCTGTCATCAGCTTTCCATCCTCCTTGGGAGTACTGCTCTGCTCGACTGGTGCTACAGTCTCCTCACCTCATGCTGTAAATTGGTAAAAAAATTACCATAAATGTTAATCATAATTTCCTGCTTTCAATTTAATTTTTTCATGCATGGTTTTGAAGTGCACAAGCTATGAAAAAGGTGAATGCCATTGATTTGTGTGTAAGATGATTTCCATAATGATTTTCATGACTAACCTGTTTTCAGCATGCTGTAAATTGGTAAAAAATTACCATAAATGTTAATCATAATTTCCTGCATTCAATTTAATTTTTTCATGCATGGTTTTGAAGTGCACAAGCTATGAAAAAGGTGAATGCCATTGATTTGTGTGTAAGATGATTTCCATAATGATTTTCATGTCTAACCTGTTTTCATCATGCTGTAAATTGGTAAAAAAATTACCATAAATGTTAATCATAATTTCCTGCTTTCAATTTAATTTTTTCATGCATGGTTTTGAAGTGCACAAGCTATGAAAAAGGTGAATGCCACTGATTTGTGTGTAAGATGATTTCCATAATGATTTTCATGTCTAACCTGTTTTCAGCATGCTGTAAATGGGTAAAAAATTACCATAAATGTTAATCATAATTTACTGCTTTCAACTGAATATTTTCATGCATGGTTACCACTAGTATTGAAGTGCACCAGCAGTGAAAAAGGTGAATGCCAGTGAATTTCATGTCTGGTCATAACCTAACCTAACCTAACCATTTTGTTAATCATAATTTCATGCTTTTAATTTAATTTTTTCATGCATGGTTACCACTAGTATTGAAGTGCACCAGCTGTGAAAAAGGTGAATGCCATTGATTTTCATGTCTGGTACCTAAACAAAGCTGTCAACTCAGTGAACAGCTGAGCCTAACTTACCTCAAATTCATCCTTTTGGGGTTAAATTTAAATGAATTCATGCTTTGTGTTCATTATTATAGTGCACTAGCTGTGAAAAAGGTGAATGCCAGTGAATTTCATGTCCGGTCATAACCTAACCTAACCTAACCATTTTTCTGTTAACAATTTACATCATTTACTGAATTTGATGCTTTGTATCCAATAATTTAGTGCATAAAATGTGAGAAAAGATGATTTCCACATCCGATACTTACTTATGCTATGGTGGCAAGTTCTGAGCACCTATGCCTTACTCACCTCTAAATCATCATTTTTTGGTTAAAATTCAATTAATTCATGCTTTGTGTGCATTAATTATGTGAAAGGGGCCTAAATAAGTGCTATACATGTCCGGTAGGGAGGTAGGAAGGTAGTTTTCTGATTTAGGTTAGGTTAGGTTAGGGTCATGAATGACCGGTGCTGGAGCTTCAGGGCTACTATCCGGACAAGACCACTGTCCGGACATGCCATTGGCTCTATTACATCGGATAGTGGAGGAATTACTTATGGAAAAAATACGTTTTCCCGTCTGTACAGCTGACCCTCGATTTGGCGGACTAAAAGGGGGGAAGACTAGTCTGAGAATCACAAAAGTCCGGGGGCCACTGCCCATTTCCCTATTTGCCGAACTCGGTCCAGCAATCGCCCATATTCAGTAGCCGCCCCGGACTTTTCCCACACTTTGTCCAGCACTTAGTATTACATGTACCAACATAAGTTACATACAAAACATGGTTTACAACATATGACCACATAAAAGGAAAAATAAATACCTGTACCCCATAAAACAAATAACTCAAAGTCAAATGGCCACCCCTTACGGGATTATGGCGTCTGGCAGTAGATAGATAGACCGTATATGTAACATATTGTACTGTACTGTATATGTATTGTATTGTAGAGATGATGCACGTGTATGCCGTGATCGTAACATACGTTACATACAAAACATGGTTTACAACATATAACTATATAAAAGGAATAATAAATACCTGTACTGAATATTTAACATACTGTACTGTATATGTAGAAGAAATAGCTACAAAGCCATCAGAGTAGAAAAGAGGCGGGAAGAACGATGAGGAAAAGTTGTTAGAAAGGCTTTTGGCAAGGGGCCAGAAGGAGCAAGAAGAATTCGAGTTGGAGAGTTGAGAACATTTAGCACAGATGAAATTATTTTTAGCAGAGCGAAGAACAGACTTAGCATGATTCTGGGCAGAAATATAAAAAGGATGTGATTCAGGGGTGGGTTGGCACCAGTACCTTTTATAGGCCTTCTCCTTGTTGCGGACAGCATTAGAACAAGCGTGATTAAACCAAGGCTTTCTTGCATTAGTCAGAGGATATGAGAAAGGAATGTATGCTTCCATGCCCGAGAGAATAACCTCAGTAATGCGCAAGGCACACTCAGATGGCTCCCGGCCATGGAAGCAATAATCATTCCAAGGAAAATCAAAGAAATACTTCCTGAGGGCCTCCCAATCCGCAGCTCCAAAGTGCCACAGGCGGCATTTCTTTGGAGGGTCCACAGGCCGCACAGGAGCGACAGGACTGGTTAAGGTAGTAAGGTTATGATCGGAGGAGCCCAACAGGGAAAACATTAACAGTGTAAGCAGAAGGATTAGTTCTTAGGAAAAGGTCAAGTATGTTGGAACTCTCTCCAAGGCGGTCAGGGATATGGGTAGGGCGCTGTACAAGCAGCTCTAGGTCACTAGGGATAGAAAAGATGTAGGCCTGTTCAAGGTGGATCAGTGAAAGGAGAGGAGAGCCAAAGGTGGTGGTGAACATTGAAATCTCCTAGAATGGAGATTTCAGAGAAAGGAGAAATGGATAGAATGTGTTCCATCACAGAAGTAAGATAGTCAAAGAATTTTTGATAGTCAGTAGAATTAGGAGATAAGTAAACAGCACAGATATATTTAGTCAGAGAATGACAGGAAAGCCGAAGCCAGAAAATAGAGATTTCAAAAGAATCAAGTTCAGGAACACAAAAGCAAGATAGATTATTGAGTACATATACACAACAGCCACCATTGGCTTTGAAATGAGAATAGAGAAAGTAGGAGGATATGTCTATCATTATCTCCTAAATGAATATCACTTTGTCTTCTAATTTATTTGTGTTTCAATTTCTTGCTGTAAAGCTTTATTTCTGTTATCAACACTGACCATGAAGTAAACAGTTATTATATGTAACTCTTTCCCATACATTTCTCCTTTAACATATATGGTAAATAATCTTTATTGTTACTCTCCATCAATTATTTCTCTTAGTTCACTCATGTTGGCTTTTGTTAGACCTTGTATGTTTATAAGTTTTATAAGTATATTCTCATTGTTGCCCTCATTCTTATTCTTTATTAGAGTAATCTTTCCAATACGTCCGGAAACTGGGTCTGTCCGGTTATTGGGCGCCTGCCTACCGGAGTGGTACTTATGGACCCTGACCCACTCTAACTCAAAACTACCTGCAATACATAACTCCCTACTGGACATACGCAGCACCTATTTAAGACCCTGTTCACACAAATTAGGGACAGAGAGCATGAAACAAATGAAAAGGAAGCAGAGAATGTGGAATTAGAGGTGAGTATGGAAAATATTTAGCAGTTGACAGGGTACTGTAACTCCCTACTAGACATGAACAGCACCTTTTTAAGACCCTATTCACACAAATAGGGGAGACAAAGCATGAAATAAATGAAATGGAACCAGAAAATGAGGAATTAGGGATGAGTATGGAAAATATTTAGCAGTTAACAGTGTACTTGCAACACATCTGTGGTGGTTGTTATGATTGCCCCACCCCTAAGGCTCTGACAGTGGTGAAAATGCTCTTGAAGTACATATAGTAATCCAATGTTGTGCTGCACTTAATCCTTAGCACTGTGAATTATAACTGTTTAAACAAAAGAGAGCACGAGCGACAGCCATTCCGACTATCGTTTACTCACAATGGTACAGTAGTTGAGTGGGAATGGAGAGGGGAGCCTGGTGAGCAGGAAGTGCGTGTAAACACAGCTGTTCTGTGCCACGCGCCAAGTTCAAATTACAGTTTTTTTCTTCTTCTTCTTCTTCTTCTGGGGGGGGGCTGAAGACCTGGGCCCAAAATGTCCGGACATTTGGGGTGTCTGGATATTAAATGTCCAGATTTTAAAGAGATTACTGTATATTCTTTTCCATCCTAGTAGCAGCCATGGCTCAGTGGGTTTGAGCGCTCCGCTCTGGCCGAAGGGTCGGAGGATCGAATTCACCTGAGGGTCATTGGTAGACATTAGGATGGGCATCCAGTCATAAAATGCTACTCGTTCCAATCCAAAAGTCCTCTACCCAGGGGCAACGCCTTAGTCCTTCGGGGATACCAGACGTAAAACCAAAATTACTACTGTATTATTATTTCAGTCACTATCCTCTAGCCTAACAATTTTTCCCCTCTTTATTTTTCACATTTCTCCATTTCTCTGTTTTTCTGACAACTCATCTCTAAGTTTCTTGTTTTCTTCTCTGATCATATCAATGCCACTCCTGACTTCTTTATTTCTGGTTTA
Organism: Birgus latro; assembly: GCA_018397915.1. Classification (NCBI taxonomy): domain Eukaryota; kingdom Metazoa; phylum Arthropoda; class Malacostraca; order Decapoda; family Coenobitidae; genus Birgus; species Birgus latro. The sequence goes on from JAGKTI010003321.1 coordinate 46,517, forward strand.
GCACTATCCTTCAGCATCTATGCTTTAGCTATGACTGCTCACTTGAATCTTTTCACTTCCTATTGTTACAAGAACTGGCCTAATCTTACCATCAGTTTTCCAGTCGAACAGTCTTAACTACTTCTGTATTCTGCAATCCCATTTCTTCCACAAAAATATCTGAACATATTTTGTCATCCTCTTTTTCTCTCTCTCTGCCTGTGTCTTTTACTGATTCAGAGATATTCAGAATCACTACTATACATTTTTCTTTCTCTTCTTTTTTCCTCAATTTTATTCAACATCTTTTCGACTGCCTTATTTACTAGCTTGTCTTCTTTTCTCTCCCATTCCCGTTCCATGTCCTTCATCTTCTCCACTGCCTCATCTACCACTTTATCTTCTTTTCTCTACCACTTCTGTTTTAGGTCTTCTATCCTGTTACTCAGCCTTTCATTTTCTTCCTTCACCTCTGCCATCTCTCTTTTAATCTTTTTGTTTTCTTCTCTGAGTGTTTTAATTTCCTCAGAGTTCTTCAGAACATGAGGCTTGCTTGCTTCTGCATATCCATGTTGTTCCCTCCTCTTGCAGTAAAACTTTAAGGCCGGTTCACACGAGCTAAATCGCGGCCGTTTTTTCCGTCGATTTTTTTTGGGGAAAAAAATGCCGATTTCGGCATTTCTACCAGAAAGGTGTTCACAGGTATGGGGAATACAGCGGCAGGAGCGCGGCAATGGTTTTTACAAACAAAGATGGACCACAGTACGCGTACTAGGTGTGCAGCTCTTGCTCCTGCACTTTGCCTACTTCAAAATGAACCCTCACGGCTGAGAGTTAGCTCCTGTGAACAGGCCTTTACCGTCAGTTGGCTTTTCGGTGGCTTCAGGGGCCATATACATAAATTTTCTTAATCATGAAATCATGTATAAGATTCCTTGTGTGTATACCTTTAACTAATACTTAAATAATCATACTTTTATACTCATACTCATACCAGATATATCCAAACTGGAATGAACGTTAGTGAGAGTAGTAGCAGCAGTAGTACCGGGTAGTAGTAGTGTAAACATACAAGATGTCGTATTCATCTACATTCCCAGAGCTTTGCCTTGTTCAGTGCTTCAATTTAAATTGGCCCAGCTTCTCCCTTCTGATTCAGGCAAAGAAAGACCAACATGTCAGTTTTTCCATCCTGGCAAAAAAAGAGGCCGGAATTTCTACCAGGGAGCAAATTCCGGCAAAAAATTGCCACAATTTTGCTTGTGTGAACAGGCCTTTATAGTAGTCTCTGCTTACCTTGCAACATCTTGCATGGTACCATACCTTACTAACTTCATATTTTATTCCATTACCTGTGTTCCTAACTATCTTTTTACACTTGCCACAGCCACTGTCGTCACTCATGCTTTCACATCCTCACACCTTTGTTCTCCACTTACATACTTCTGCAAAGTAGCTACAATCCACGCATTTCTTCCATCCCAATGCTCTTTTCTTGTTCCCTGCCATCTTTTCTGCTGCTTTCGGGATCTTCGTCCAGACTTTCACCTAATTTTTGTTAAATCTCACCCGTCAGCAACACACAAGCATACACACGGTACTAATTGTAAATAAGGGGTTCCATTACTATACTCCATACTATGTACAATGCACATTGTGGATTTTAAGGAATGTGAATTGTTTTAATCTAATTGATGAGTATTATTATACCTGTATCATATGTTAATGGATACCTCCTGTCTGATGTATATACCGTATAGATTTCTTTATGATCGCACCTACCTTTGCCACTCCGTGGTCCTGTGATGATTACCGAACACTCTTACTGCACGAAATTGTTTTGGTGGAAGTTTTAACCAATATATACACATTTCAATTTGCATGCTGAGGTAGATTTTAATCATTTGGGGGTCTGAAAGGCAAAGCCCCCCAATTAGGTTTTAACACTTCTCCAGTTAGGATTCCACTGCAATTTAGGTTTTTAACTTGTGTACATAAGAGTTTGTTTGGTTTACTCACCTGGTTGGCTACCCATTACAATTTAACAGTATGGCTCGGTAGGAATCTGCGTTTTAAGAAGCAGGGCAGCCCATACCTGCTGGCATGCCAGCCCCATTCCCTATACACATCATCATCTGAATATACTACTGAGTAGGGGCTGAGTTTTGTGCCATATACAGGGTTGATAAACTACCTGAAGGACTTCGAATTATGAATCGTAGTTATTCAATATAATCAAACAAGATGTGACCTAGTTGTGAGTGGAGGGACTTTTTAAATGAAGTAACTGAGTCGGCGCTAACAGTATTATCGGACAGAGAATTCCAGAGGTCTATACATCTGATACTGAAAAACCTGCATCTACACTCGGATGAAATGCGGGGCTTGGCCACCTTGAATCTATGACCCCTGGTGTGAGTTAATGAAGGAAGAGAAAAAAGTTTGGGCGGTGTGATTGGGGACTGGTGATGAAAGATTTTCCAGTATTTAATAAGGTCAGCTCTGATCAGTCTCCCTTTTACAGAATACAGGTCCAGGTTTTTCAGACGATCAGCATAACTGAGTTCGGACAGGCCATTGATTTGCTTGGTCCATCTGTGCTGTACAGACTCCAGGAGCTTCAGATCTCCATGGTAGCCTATATTCCATACAGTGGAGCCAAACTCCAGGATAGGTCTGATGTGGAATTTGAACAAAGTCAACATAAAAGCTCGGTCACGACAGAGGGTGGACTTCAACGAATTAATTGCCAGGCCTGCTGCTTTTCTTACGGTATTTCTTATGTGTGAGTGGAATTTCAGTGAACTGTCAACCAAGATGCCTAAGTCTTTGTGTATAGTTTCTACAGAGAGACTGGTGATGTTCATGTGATAGTGCTGAAGTGTGCCAATAGAGTTCCAATCTACTGGGCCTCTCTGACATCGCAGTACAGTGCACTTGTCAAGGTTGAAACGTAAACCCCAGGACTCAGCGACCTTGTACACCATATCTATGTCCTTCTGACACGTATTTGTCTGCAGCTAACGAGGAACAGGGTTGTGATGCAGCTTGAGGTAAATCTTCATGTCGTCAGCAAAGAATTTGCATTTGGAGCATATATATGATGGCAGAAAGTTTATGTATACCAGAAAGAGCAAGGGGCCTAGAACAGATCCCTGGGGGACACTACTGAGAACATTCCTTAAGGAACTGGTGCAGCCAGACACAGACACTTTCATGGTGTGGCCAGACAGGAAGTCAGAGATCCAGGACAGCAAGGAACCACTGACCCCCAGTAGTCTCAGCTTGTCAATGAGTATTGAATGGTTGACAATGTCAAAGGCTTTGCTAAAATCAAACAAGATGACATCTACTATATACCCAGCATCCAACCACGCCGTTGCATCATTGTACACAAGTAGCAGTTGGTCGTCCACAGTTCTACCATCTGAATCCATACTGGTCGTTTGACAGCACTCCATTAGTATCAAGGTAGATGTATAGTGCCTCTGTAATAAATCTCTCCACAGTTTTACAGCAAACAGAGGTCAGGCTAATAGGCCTGTAGTTAAGGGGTGTATGCCGAGAGCCTTTCTTGAATATGGGAATGATAATGGATTTTTTCCACTCCTGTGGCAGTTTACCAATAGTGACAGACTTTTGAAATATGAAAAACAAGCGTAGAGCTAAGGCTGGGCAATATTTCAAAAGACTGGGGTGCAGGCCATCAGGTCCCATACTGGTGTTTGGGTCCACTGCTGCGAACTTGTTTCTCACTTCTTGCAAGGATAATGTCACTCTGTCGAGGATACCCTCAAAAGTTTGGTGAGGGAGAGGAGCATGAGGAGCGTGTGTTGAGTAAACTGTACAGAAATGTGTAGCGAAAGTTTCTGCCATCTGAGTACAGTCAGATGATAACACTCCATTATCCAACCTTATGGGACCCACTGAGGATGCACCCACTTTCATATTTCTGATGTACCGGTAAAATGGTTTTAAGGAGTTTTCTAATCAGTGACATTTGGTGATTGATTTGCATGTGTGTAAAGTAGTTGCGAAAGCTGTCACTGAGAGAGTCGTAGTGTGTTACAGCTCGAGAAGCCTCAGGAGATAGTCTTCCATAAACACTCCTGGAGTGATTGTATGTTCCCCAAGCTCTTCTACAGTGGTTTTTCAAGGCCTTGGGAGGTGATCTTGGAGGTGGGGGAGGTGTGCTGGGCATATTCGGCACATACTGGTCGATTAATGGACTAAGGATGGACTGCAGTCTGTCATACATAGCATCAATCGATAGGCTTTGAAATTTGAACTGCCAGTCTATTTCACGCAGATGACTGTTTATTTTGTTATATTTGGCTTTATGCCAAGAGCACTTGGAGTGAAAATAGCTATCAATCACAACACCGGCTTGATAATAGTATTGTAGCAGGACTGGACAGTATCCACAATTGGGCAGGGGACTCACTACCTCAATTTCTCCTACTCTGTCATTTTCAGATGTGAGGACAAGATCTAGAGTGTTGCCCGAGCTTAAATATGTGGGCGTTGTTACCCACTGGTGCAAACCCAGACATGCAAAACAGTCCAGGAACGACTGGTGGAGGGGAGGATATCTCACAGCCAGTGCTGTGCTTGACTGCCAGTTGATAAGGGGTAAGTTAAAGTCCCCAACGATCAATACCTCTTTCGATGGACAGAAGTCTAGTAGGAAGTTTCGTAATGCCAGGTTATCGGCATTGCTGTTGGAAGGAGGGCGATATATAACAATTATATACAGGTTAAATGCTAGTAAATGGATTGCATAGACATTATCACAGCTGGTGTGGACACTTATATGACTTATATTACTCCTTATATAAATACATACTCCGTGCTTACGGGTGTTGTCTTTGGTGTCAGTACATGCGAGGTTAAAATTGTTAATTTGGACAAAGGAATCAGGGATTTCAGGCAGCAGCCAGGTTTCAGCAACTCCAAAAATATCTATATCATTATCTGACAGAAAATCAGATAATATATGTAATTTATTAATGATACTATTTACATTACAAAATCCAAATTTCAAATTGAGAAAGCTCACTGCCGCCTGGGAGGACTGCGAGATTACTGGTTTAAATTTCCTATAGATGCACTATCTTGTGAGTGGGCTGCAGGAACATGGGTGCCCAAAGGTGTGGGGGGAGGACCAACAATGCTAGGCTGGGTTTGGAAAGTCCTGGGTATGGCTGTGGAATCTCCACCAGCACAGGGCCTAGCTGTGTGGGTTTCGGTGGGTCCCCTGACCCCTCCTCCGCTGGCGGTGCTATGTTGTGCATGCCTGGCACGCAGTTCCATTCTTTGGTTGTATGTCAGGTCCCTATTGATGTAGATGTGGCTAAATTGTGTATTGTGCAGCTTCCTTGCATTATCTAGCAAGTTTTTCCTCACGTTGTCGTCCAGAATCTTGGCACGGTACAACTTTTTGTCCCTGTTGATGCATGATATATCTGATAAAGTTACCTGGGATCCCAGAATAAGTCTGGTTACAGGATCTAAAGCGGTATTTACAGAGTCGGCGGATTGTACCTCGAGGCCTGGGTATGGCTGTGGAATCTCCACCAGCACAGGGCCTAGCTGTGTGGGTTTCGGTAGGTCCCCTGACCCCTCCTCCGCTGGCGGTGCTAAGTTGTGCATGCCTGGCACGCAGTTCCATTCTTTGGTTGTATGTCAGGTCCCTATTGATGTAGATGTGGCTAAATTGTGTATTGTGCAGCTTCCTTGCATTATCTAGCAAGTTTTTCCTCACGTTGTCATCCAGAATCTTGGCACGGTACAACTTTTTGTCCCTGTTGATGCATGATATATCTGATAAAGTTACCTGGGATCCCAGAATAAGTCTGGTTACAGGATCTAAAGCGGTATTTACAGAGTCAGCAGATTGTACCTCGAGGCCTCTAATTATTATTGATGTCTTCCTTTTATTCCTCTCCTCCATTTCTCTGGTTTCCTCTCTGATAGTCCTTAGGCTATCCCTGTCTGTCGTGGATGGGCCAGGCCTAGGCACAGGCTGGTGGTCGGCCTGACCTGCCTGGCCATTGCTGCTCAGGCTGGGCCTTGCAGAGAGAGTTTGGACAGTCTCACATAATTTTCTGACCGTTTGAAACAACTGCCTAAATGCAGAGTCGCTCACAGTACCACTCTTATCGGTAACAGAACAGCACTCTGTGCAAATAAAGGCAATGCCCTGACCGTCATACTCTCTGATACTCTCTACTAGCTGGTCTGGGAGGCCCAAACACATAGAAGTGGGGTGAAACCAGGTTTCACAGCGATCACAGCCAATAGCATCTAGCCTAGTCACAAGATTACACGTTCCACATTGATCAGATGTGTGATTAGCTGTAGTTCCAGGCAGAGGTGGAAAGATGTCGGCTGAAGAGGTCGAATCATTGTTTACAACCTGTGCTTGGGGAGCAGCGGCCATGTTTGTTTCGGACCGCGCTGGCAACAATTCAGAGTTACCCCTACCCCTTCCACATCTTGTGGTTCTCTCCCGAGCCATGACTGCAAGAAAATAATCAGGGGAACACCAAACCAGGTTAGAGAAGAGCAGGAGTGTGCTGGGGGCCGGCAAAGTGGAGAATTTCATGAAAATGCAGGAGCTGCAATCACGGAAAAAGATTGATATTGCGTCCTGTTAATAGGATCAGCAGTAAACATGCTGTTGGGGGTGTTTAGGACCTTCTATATCACAAAGAAGGTATGTTTTGTTTGTTCTCTTCAATATTTTTTAAATGGAAAGCAAATATTAAACACCTGTGATGTACTGACAAATTTATACATACCTAACACAACTAATGCAAAACACCAATAAAACCAATTACCTCTGTCAAAACTTTTGGTGCAACTAGCAACAGACTTTCATGTTGGTGTGCCTGTATTCAGACTTAGGCCCCTTCTGCCACAGCCAGTAGCTGTGTATGGAAAGTGGCCCTATCAAGTAAGTTAATACTATAATTTTCCTTGAGAATGTGAGTTTATAAGAAACGAGAGTGAATCGGTGCATACCTGTCGTCTTGTTTTACTAAAATGAGAAAATGAAATGGATGCGAACGGCAATTAAACCGCACGATACTGAAATTTACCTGCGTGATTTATCCTTAAAAGCCATGTATCTTATCACAAACCTTAAATAAGGATTTTCAAAGTCACTGCTGTCCTATCAGTCCCACTACAGGCAAGAAATAGTTTCCTAATTCAATCAATACACTCTCAAGTCTTGAAATGACCTAAATAACTCCGCAAAACTGAAAAACGTGGTCCATTCGAGACGACAGGAACCATAATGTCCAGGCGGCGAACTTTATACCATTTATTTTCTATCTCCACTCCCTATTTTGGTGTCATAAAACAAATAGACCAACTTACCATGGAGTATGTGTCCTCCGTTATCAAGCCTTGGAGTCAAGAAATGAGTACTAACATCTAAATTATTCAGTTACGGGGACACTGCATGGCGTTCAAGACTCTAGTAAACACACAAGCTGGACTAGAGAAGCAACCGGCCGGGTCAGGCGTCTATATTTTACTATCAACTCTACTACGGATCTCCTTTTTAATTTAAATAGTCTTGGTGTATATGCAAAGTGGAGTGGATTCTGACAGAAATGTTGCATATGCTAGTGGAATTTAGAAGCTCCTCACATTGTCAAATCTACACAACTTCATATAAATATTACAGTGTTCGAGAAGTTAGTTGCCAGTTGCTACACATTTAGTTAGTACGATCATTTCCGACATATCTTTCAATTTTCAGTCAAATGCATCAGAAGAAGTAACACTGGGGAATCACATTGCTAATTCATTATGCTGTCAAAAATTTGCATTCAAATAAGTTCCACGACGTAACTGAGGCGGCCATGCCATGTTTACATCAATATAAGAAGCATCGTACAGTGAAAAAAACAATAGGATTCTATACTTCCAAACATGATTGAATTCTTCGTATGACTTGATTCCTCTTGAAAGTTGATATAGATTTTACATATGAATGAAAAATTGTTTGTAGTATGGAATTCACATGTTTTCGCTCAGTGTCGTCCCATACTTTTCTGTGGCATAGCTATCAGACATTTGACACGGTAACCGACGCTTCTAAATGGTTTAAAATCGAACGCTGACTCCAAAACCCCGTTAAAAAGAACCCAGGAATGTTTGGGGAGAAGACGTTGATTATTAATTATTTACGCGTATTTACCATGAATCTCTTCCATCAACACGGTCTGAGGGTCCTACAGCGTATCTCTTCTCAGTTCTGCTTAAGTAACAAAGTTTCATTTCTGGAGAGAAGGTTGGTTAGAGTAATAAGATAGTTGATGATTAACCTCGGTGGTTATGGCTGGTCATAATAATATACCCGGTATGCTGGTAATTGTGGGTGCATACCCTACCGTAAAAGTGATGATGTGACCTTCAAATGTCTAATTTTCTGATATCTGCACAGTTGAATAGTTACAGTAACTGCATATTGAGACCGCACAAATTATAATATCTATCTATTGCCAGACACCATAATCTGAGTGGTATTTTAACCAGGGTAAGGATTAGGTAAATGTTTCCAAACCCAACCCACTTGTCTTTATGTTCAAAGTTATTGCCAACTATTGTTATTGGTATTATTTTGGAATTATACCCAACTAACGTTGGTGAAATTCATTCATTCATCATTAGTTTGTGAAGTTTTCATTCATTTTCTGTATACATCCATTGCAAATGCACTCTTTAGTAATAAGTAGATAAGGTAGACAGATTGACAGTTGAGGAAGTGAAGGATCATTGTGATGTGGATGTGTTAGGAAGTGTTAGAAGAAAGACATTGAGGTGGTTTGCCCATGCGGAGAGGATGGAGAGAGAGATTGATGAGGAGAGTGTATGTGAGAGGTGGAGGGGGGGAGAGGTAGGGGGAGACCAAGGATGAGATGGAGGGGAGAGGTATATGAGAGAGGGGGGTGTGAGCTGGGAGCAGGGCAGTGAAATGGCGGGGAACAGAGCGGCACAGAGGCGATTTGTTTGTGGCCACCCCTTACGGGATTGAAGCAACTGGCAATAGGTAGACAGATAAGGTGTGGGAGTGGGGATTGTTCTGCTCATAGCTATTATTGAATCAACATCCAGACTAGAGTACATTAGTTTAGGTTAAGTTAGATTAAATTAGGCTATGTTAGATGCAATGAAAGACAAAGATAGGAACTGGAGACTACCCCCCACACATTTCCTTTTTTGTGTGTGAAAAAAAGCAGTTGCAATGAATGCTCAAATAAGAGAAAATGCTTAAATTGCTTAAATTCAGCAATGAGCATATTAATTTTAATGTCTGTTAGTTGGGTGTAATTCCAGTGTTCGACGTTCTTTCTGATAAGTTTAATGTTTCAGGCAAACGTGCATTTTGTGGATTTAAACCCACTACCTTTTGTTGTGTATGTACTTCATACTTTTACAACAATAAACATTTCACTCATCATCAGAATGGGTGGGAGGTTCTGATTTTCATTTGTGATTAATTTTTGGCCATCATTTCTTTCAGAAATGATGCGTTTCAAGAATTAAAAAAAAGGGGGGCGGGAAGGGAGTCTGGAGGGCTGAGCTCCCCTAGGCCTCCCTCCATGATGTTAACCATCCAAACCACCACTAAATTTTACTTTGAAAAGCACTGTACCTTAGGGAGAGGGTGCTGGTTTGAGTTCATCAAGCAAGCTAGGAATAAACTAAACATTTCCAGTCTGGCATGATCTATCTATCTATAACCAGACTTTCCCCAACTTACACCCCTCTCTGTCATACACCTCTCCACTCCATCCCGTAGTCTCATCCTCAATCTTCCCCTCCCTTTCCCCCCTTCCACCTCATTCACATACTCTCTCCTTATTTCACATAACTTCTCACTCTCCATCCTCTCCACATGGCCAGACCATCCATCCATCATTTATTCCCCGTTGCCCCATGAGAAACGTAGGAGCCTGGGGCTAAGCAAATTGGTCCTGACATTTAAGATGATTGTGACCAGCTTCATTCATCCCTGAGTGGCATTACATGAGCAACAAAGCACCTCAGTGTAATTCACCTATCACATCCACATCCACACACAATGCTCCTTCACTTCCTCATTTGTCAGTCTTCCTCTTCATGTAACTGCACATGCTTCTCTCAGATAATTCATTTCCACTGCTCTCACTCTTGGCTTGTGTCCTTCCAACAAGGTCCAAGCTTCACTTCCGTACATTAGAGTTGGTATCACAATAATATCATGCAGCGACTCTTTTTACTTCCATGCTCACTTCCCTATTTCTTATCACTGCTTTCAAAGCACCGGCCACCTTTCTACCAAGTTGCACCCTTTCAGCACTTCATCTTCTAAACTTCCATCCTTACTCAGCACATTAGCCAAGTACTTAAAGGCATTCACATTTTCCATTTCCTCATCATCCAGCCTCACTGTGCATTCAGTGACTTCATTTCTCTTGAAGACCACAACTAAATCCTTCCAAACATTCACTTTTGATTCCGTTTCTTACGCACTCCCCCAGACTCGTTAACTATGCCTTGCAGTTCCCCATCATCTTCACTTAACAATACAGTATCATCTGCAAACAACAGAACAGGAGGTTTCCAAATGCTGCCCTCTCTCATTAGGGCTGCTCTGACATTCATTGCCCTACCATGTACTGTATCTCTTTTATAACTCCATCCATATACAGGTTGAACAACCATAGAAACATGACACATCCCAGTTTCAATCCAGCATTCAGACAGAAAAATTCACTCAGTTCACCATCTACACACACTGCAACCCTAGCATCCTCATACATACTCTTCATGGCATTCAACAGCTTCACATTTACTTCATATATTCCTGATAATTTCCACACTCCTTGTCTATCCATTCTATCATATCTATCTGTCTACTCTATTGCTAGACACTTTAATCCCATAATGCGTGGCCACAAACAAATCGCCTCCATGGTGCCCTGTCCCCCACCATTTCGCTACCCTCCCCCCAGCTCACACCCTCCTCTCTCGTATATCTCTCCACTCCATCCCTCCATCTCATCCTCGGCCTCTCCATCCCTACCCACCATCCACTTCACTCACATACACTCTCCTCATTAGTCTCTTGCTCTCCATCCCCTCCACATGGCCAAACCGCCTCATTGTATTTCTCCTAATGCTTTCTGCAACATTCACATCCACACCACAACACTGTCCTTTGGTTCCTCATTTGTCAGTCTGTCTCCCATGTAACTCCACATGCTCCTCTCCAGTAACTCATTTCCACAGCTCTCACTCATGACTTGTGTCTTTCCAACAAGGTCCAAGCTTCACTTCCATATGTTAGAGTTGGTTTCATAATACTATCATGCAGCGACTTTTTTACCTCCATGTTCACTTCTCTGTTTCTTACCACTGCTTTCAAAGAACCAGCCACCTTTCTTCCTAGATGTACCCTTTCAAGCACTTCATCTTTCAAACTTCCATCCTTACTCATCACACCACTCAAGTACTTAAATCCACTCACATTTTCCATTTCCCCACCATTCATCCTCACTATACAGTAGGCACGGAAAGTATTGACGCTTTTTTGCCGACGTCATTCTTTTTCGCGCTAAGTGAAGTAGGGTCAATACTACCCTCCCCTGTGATGCGAAATGAGCTGATGCTTTTTCAGCGGGAGCTGGCAACCCTGCTTGATAGGTTTGGCACCACAGGAGCAGGCTCAGTAATGTTTGGGCAGCCACAGGAGGAGGATTGTCTCTGTGTGTGATGCACCACGAGGGCATGTTTCGACTCAAATAACACAGTTATTTGGTTACCTACCACATTCTCATCATGCCTAAAGTAAACACAAGCAAGGACAAACGTGTGGAAGTGATTACTTTATATAAAGCTGGCCACAAACTCCCATTTATTGCAAATCAGTTGGTGTTAGATTGAGGACAGTGCAGAGACTGGTGAAGCGGTTCAAGGACAGTGGGGAGGCCATTCCTCCCACTCCACTTCCCAAGCCTGGGAGACCTCGTAAGACAACCTTCAGGACCCGTCAGCTGATCTCAAGGCAAGTTAGCAAGGATCCAAGGCTAACAGCACGGGATTTAAAAGAAAAGAACCCACAGTTGCTGGCAGATGTGTCTGTCAGAAGTGTGCAGCAACTGTTGCATGA
>JAGKTI010003322.1:0-24819 GCA_018397915.1 Birgus latro
AATAGGTTTTAACCATAAATATCAGTACCGTATTACCAGCATGGATATTTGCCAGCGTGACAGTGAGAGCTATGCTTTTCTCTGTGAAAACTAACATAAATTGCCATAACCTATGTATCAATAGAAAGGGAATTTACTGTAGATTGACGTAGTGCTGTCAACTTTCAGGTAACTCTAATATTTTTTTTACCAATGTTTTTCTATGGAAGGGTGTGCAATTATTCCTTTTCGGCTAAATTCTATTCATCCTATTGGCCTTTTGGCTATCGTATTTACCTTTTTCAACAATACTACAATAAAGAACAACTATTCAGCTTTAAAATGGCACCACATTCATTTGTCTACTATAAAAAGTTAGTGTACAGTGGCTGATTAAGTACAAATATCACCTCCCGACGGCACGCTCTATGTGCGACCGGCTGAATCTGGCACACACACAATCAGTGGAGGGCCGAAAATCTCAAAGGGTTAATACCGGCCAATAAAAATGAAAGAAATCAAAGGTGAACAAAGAGACAGATCCCAACAAAAGAGGTAACCAGTATGGAGGTTAAAGTGAGTAGAGGAGCCCAGTGTTAAGGATGAAGATATCTTGAGAAGAAACTGTTCTCATAAGCATCCCTTAGTGGTGATCACAGAATGACCCCAAAGGGAATGCCGGCAACTGAAGTCACGAAGAAGCACAGGAGAAATGGAATGAAGGAAAGATGTAAAGTTTCACAAATCATGAGGGATAGAAAGAGAGAAAACGAGAGTGCTAACAGTGATCCAATGACAGAAAAAGATACGAACTGAAGTTTGTGAAACAGAAGAGAGGGGAACAACCCTGTGGATAAGGAGGGCAGTGTCATATGAAGGAGGGGATCCAAGAAAAGTATAGCCAGGAAAAGGAATCCGGGAAGTACAAAGAAAGGTTTCTTGAAGGGAGAAAAGAAGGGGATTACGGGAGGAAATAAGGAAACGAAGGTCCGTACAATGGGTAGGGAAACCTCTAACATTCCACTAAAAAAGTGCCACAACAAAGGAAAGAATCCAGTCTGGGAGGAGCGGAGTGAGTGTTTATGGCAATGAGGGAGAGAGTATAATAAATTCTCAATTATCCTTCTTCGCAATATCCACCCCAACGCAATATTCTGTGCTTTTTGCCTAGTTCTGTTATAGTAATATCTAGCAAAATTATGCAGTATCTCACGCCGAAACAGGAAGCAACCGCGGTTCTATGCAGTATCCAGCTGTGAGGTGTATCATCTGGTTCAGATATGAGAGCCAACTGGTGCCCGGTAACACCCTATAACACGCCAGCCAGTCAGAATGCCTGCAATTCACCAACCAATCAGAATGCATTGCGGAAGCAGCCAACCTGGCACACCGGGCCTACTGTCCTCTTTCATTCTCTCTTGTTGATCTCGTACTGTAACCAAGTGGTACCCTAGTGCTGTGATTTACTCTGTGGCCTCCCATGCCTCGCTATTGTTGTTACAAAACTTGTGGCCTCTCAGTGCTTCGTGTCCTAGTGGTCTATTGTGATTATGAACGTATTGTACATGTAATTACTGTACTGTCACTAGATCACATGGGATTAAGAGCAACTGCATGGTGCACAACTCTACCCTCCATTGATGCCAACACTAGATGAGTACTGTACATGGTACAGTATGTACTATGTTACTCTACTGTATCAATACTGTATTGTATTTTATGTTTAACTTTCATCTTTTACACAGGAAAATTTTAGGATAGAGGGTCGAGATGGACAGTAACACATTATCTGGCTTGATGCTGCACGTTGAGCCAATGGAGGGGGGGGGGGATTAAAGGGATTAAAGAATCCCCCGAGCTAGACCTTACAATGAGATCATATAGCCCCGCTAGGTAACAGGAGGGCGCTACCCCTCCGGGCACGGCAGTCCCGGGCGCGGCTCGAACTCGCGACCCCCCGGTCCCGAGCTCGATGCTCTACCTCTGAGCCACCGTCCCCCCCGGAGGGGGGGGGGGACTATGCAATATCTGACATTCTGCAAGAACCGGTGTGGGGTTTGGCTGAATTATGCCAGATAATTGAGACTGTATCCTGGAGGCATAGGTAAATCAAGAACGGAAGACAGGAAGGGCATTGTGATTATAGAAGTGGCAGATGACTGGAAAGAGGAAGAGAGGGGAGGGGGAGACTAATAAGACGTAAGAGGTACGGGAAGGGGAGGCTCAGGAAAGGTAGGAGGATGTGGGGTAGGGAGGGAATGTATTTCTGCAGTGACAAGGGTAGGCAAGGAAGAGATACAGTGAAGGTAATTGAGGATATTTTGCAGAGATTCTGCTTCCATAAAAGACAAAGGCTGAGTGGGAACCAGCGATAAAGCATTATGGCATTGTTGTTTGGAGGAGGGGGAGGGCTGAGTACGATGGGCAGTAGAGAGAGAAGGGGGGGAAAGCCCAGGAATAAGAGATGGAATCAGGAAGAGAGACAAGAGCAGAGAAAGAGGTGGAGATAGGCATGGAAGTGATGACACCAGAAGAGCTTGAGCCCTGTGATGTAGGAGTTGGTCAGGTCACGCATGCATAAGTGCCTGGGGAGTGACCTAAGTGACACACTTGTCAATGAGCTTCCCTAAGAGTAAGCCTGGTTTTCCAATGGATGTGTGACACTTTGGAGTGTAGACAGGGCACTTTCTGTAGGAGGCTGCATGATGACCTACACAGTTTGGGAAAGACTGGAAGTTGGATGTACATGTGGATGAAGAGTGTCTAGCTTGTGTACAGCTGAGGCAGACAGGCTGCAACCTGTAGTATTTGGCTGGATGACCAAAACGCCAGCAGGAGGGGGAGGAACATGCAGTGCTGTATTCCTTAACAGGAGGACAGTGTCCCTGATGATGACAGAAGAGGGAAGGTTGCGAAATTCAAACACAGTTTTGGCAGTGTTAGCTGGATGCTGGCAGCATCCATGGGAAGGGATGGTATAACAAGGAACAGAAAGACATGGGTGATGCTGTTTGAAAAGAATGATTTAAATTGCCTCAAGACAGTCAGCAGAATTTCAATTACCAAAGGACAAACAAAAACAGAGGGAAGATGGACAGAACTGCAGATGAATTTCACTGTGTGTAACATGAACAGAAAGATTTGGGTGACACTGTTTGGAAAGAATTATTCAAGTAGCCGCAGAATAGTAAGTATAATTTTGATTATCAAAAGACAAAAAAGGGAGGGAAGATGGACAGTACCTGTAGATGAATTTAACTGTGCATCTGGAGTAACTGAAATTGGATTACTGAAGGGATCGACTTTAAAGACTTAACTTTTTTTTCTTAGGTTGGCCTGAGCACTTTCAGAAGGTGAGAGCCACTGGGTGTCACAGAAAATTTAACATCAGTGGCTACTTGGCATAACAGAGAGAGGTGAAGTGAGAGGTCATCTGTTTTTGAGGTAATGTTAAAATACTGGGACCAGGTCTGGGGCCTGAAAACAAAGGTGGTGAAAACAGGGGCAAGGAAGCCGAAAAACAGGAAGGGTAGATGAAGGAGGGGTGTAGGCAAGTAAGGTTCAAAAGTTACAACAGAAGATGAACACGTGGACAGAGCTGTAGATGTAAGGGACTGTGAGGTGGGAGCTGGCATAGTTAAGTGGAATGAACAGCAGAGGTGAGTAGAGGCTGGGATACTGTGGGAAGAATCAGAGAAGTATCAGGAAGAGGAGCCAGGTCTGGGTCAAAACATCAGCAGGACCAGGGGGAAGGAGAACTGGAGACAAGTTCCATAATCATGTGTGGTAAAGAAAAAACTCATCATGACTGCAAAAAGGAAAGGATCGTGTGCATGGAACCCAGAGACTAGAGATCTGGCCAATGATCCAAGCAGGGACCAAGCTCCAAGCATGCACTTCTTACCCTACCCAAGAGGGGATAACAACACCATGTGGGAGAGCAGTCTCACAGCACAATGTTGGGCCACTGGCCAATGGTCAAGGGTACTATCACAAAGACACAGCACCCCAAGATAAGCAGCTGCAGCTCAGCAATAGCTCCGCCTCTGCAGTGGTCCACACACTGAAGTGATAGTGAACCACCTTGGTCTCCAAAACTGGCCAGAGCAACGGCACATGGATACACCCTAATCCTTCCTGTTGCAATATGGTAAGGGCTATTGATGAGAATTTTGACAAATGAAGGAAAGTCCACAGTGCTTAATGCCGATGACAGAATAGAGAGACTAGCAGAAAATGGAAGGAAGAAGCAACAGTAGAAGAAAGGGTCCTGCAAAATTAGCTGAGGCAGTGATGGAGACCTAAGGAGAGGGGAGAGAGCAGAGTAGATTGGAGAGATGCAGATGCCACATCCAACCAGCAATCAAACCTCCACACACTATCATGGAGTCTGTGAAGATGAGCAAGGAAATGGCGGGGGGGGGGGAGTGAGAGGCTAAGTTGCCATTTTTACCACATAAGAATTTGGTCTGAGGTGTTGCTGTGAAATGATTAAAATAGCAACCCCACAAATATTGCTCCCCCACTGTAGTTTCTGTATGAGTTATTAAGTTGCCCTCTGCATGAAAAAACTATAAATCTTTAAAAAAATTATTGTGCTCCACAGTAAAATACAGTCAAGAATAAAAGTTCATCCACTATGCCAGTGTGTGTACTTGACCATTAAGATATGTCAACCATTATCCTACTAAGTCTATTTTACACCAAGTATGTCACCCACTACTCTTCCTTTCTTTCTGGAGTATCAGGCGCCACTCCACCAACATGTGCTCTGCAGCAATTGTATGTAGGGTGAGAAGTGCTTGTAAGTGTGATTGTTGTGTTGGAGTGGCTGTGGATGTGTGTTTAGTCTGTGAACCAAGTGTAATCGGCCTGTGCAAGCCGACTGGGTGCAAGCATACTTTATAGTATGTGACACTGGTTCAACCACAGCACCCCTTATGTCCGCCAAAGCAGTACTTGGTTGGAAGAATGTTCCCAAGTTTATCACCGTGGTGGGGCGCAAACTCTCGTTCTTCAGTGTACCACAGAGGCTCCACTAAGTCTACTTCACATTTATGACATGTCAGTTACTGGAGTGGTGCCCTTGCATGAGCCTGAAAAGGAGTTCTAAATGGTCCCATGCACTTTGGGTTAAATCAGTTGCAGTTTTTAGTGCTGCTCCCCCCCAGTCCATCTAATCGAACAGACCCATCAACCACAAGTAACTTGTGTGACACACGTACATTGCTAAGTGTTATGTGGGGGAAGTACATATGTTCATGTTTATTGCTGGTGATGAGTGTGGTGGTGATTTTGGCTGAGGCAATCATCAGCCTGTTGTCCTAAACCCAAGACTGCAGTGTGTTGAGGTAGTCCTATTGCAGTGTGCATGTTTGCT
Source organism: Birgus latro (assembly GCA_018397915.1). Taxonomy (NCBI): domain Eukaryota; kingdom Metazoa; phylum Arthropoda; class Malacostraca; order Decapoda; family Coenobitidae; genus Birgus; species Birgus latro. Next base: position 5,360 of record JAGKTI010003322.1, read on the forward strand.
ATGTGGTGTGGTTGTTGTGATGGTGTCTTCTGTTGTGGATGGTTGGAGTGTGGGAGAGTGAACGGAGTCCTGTGCCTTCATTTGGGATATTTTGTGTTCATGATGATTTGCCCTGGAGTGTAGCATGTGCTTGTCTTAAAAAAAAAGAAAAAAAGTTGGTGCTGTTGAACTTTGTGTTGTATATCCTGGTGATTAGTATGCTTCAGCAATAGCATCAAAGGCTTTACTGATTATCTATTATTGTGAGAAATATGCACTGTGCGGGTGTCACAGGGTTGATGCCATCCAATGCATGTGTGAGGTGAGTCAGAACGGTGCTTGTAGGGTGCAGCACTCTGAATCAGTTTTGTGAAGGAGCAAGGACATGAGGAGTGACACTGTTGAGAATGAGGCATTCAGTTATTTTGGATGGTGCGCTATGTAGTGCTATAGATCTAAACAAAGAAGGGAGTGTTGGGTCATTGTTTGGTTTAAGTACAGTGATGATTGTTCTGTTTTTACAAATACTGGCAATGCTAAAGTGTGTTTATGATGTTTGTAAGGGTCTGGATGCCTTGTGGTTTTAAATGTTCCAGGTGTAGATTGCCGATGTAATCTGGCTCTCTGCTTGATGAGTTAAACAACTCATTATGTATCAGTTCTGCAGTGAAGGGGGTTGCACTGTGATCGAATGGAATGGACTGCCTGTATTGAAAGGCTGTTTTTTTGACTCAGTATGTGGCATTTAGTGAATGGTTTGTGTAGTGGTTTATGAGTATGTTTGCATGTTTCTTGTAGAAAGGGATGTGTTGATTGTTGGAGGTGATAGTGGTGTGGTTCTTGGAAGTGCATGTTTGTGATATCAGTGACACTGTTAAGTGCTTTGTAGTACCAAAAGGGGTCTGTGGAGTGACTAAGTGCTGTTACAAAAGCTTTGCAGTTTTCCATTGTCTTTGTCCTCTTCTTTTTTTCAGTTCATGGAGCTTTGTGATATGTCTTGTGTGTGTGGGCAAGGTGATTTATGCTTAAATATATAACACTGTCTTATAGGAAGGCAATCTTCATTGTAAAGTTTGGGTGGTAACGTCTTTTGTTGCCTCACAGAATGTGGCATTTGACTGCCATGATGTTGGACTTAGTAATGTGCCTATCAGTGTTGGTTATAAGTGCATTGTTTACTGTGCTACAGTGTTGTTCAGTTTCTCCAGTGAACTCTACCCAGTTTGCTTTCTTGTAGTTTGTGTATGTGAGGTGTGACTGCTCTGATTTGGCTTACATTTCTATTGTGATAATGATGGGGTGAAATTTTTTTGGCCAATCTGATGAAGCCAAGATTTTGAGGGCTTGAATGATGAATGAATGGAAGCGTGGCCCATTGAACTGGGCAAACATTGGCTGTCTGGATGTTGCTACTCCTCACCCTGCCCTAGGGTAGGAAAGGAGGTCCAGATGATGATGAGGAGGAGGAGGATGACAATGATGGGGAGGTGATCTACAGCAAGTCTGGGCTCTGTTCACAAGGTGGTGTTGAGTACTAGTGTTGGTGAACAAAATGTGAAGTCTGGGGAGAAGGGGATGTGGTTTGCTCAGTGTGGGATAAGTGTGTACGGCAAAGTACCATTGAAACTGTACACGTTGTTATGTATGTCATGATCATGAAGAGATTGTTCTTTTTGTTTGTTTGTTTTTAAAAGGCTAACAATGACTTGTAGCAAATATGTTTATGCATGTTCAAGGCAGTGCGTGTATGTGTTGTAGGTGTAGTGCTTTGTGCAGAGTGACTGAGTTGTGATGTCTGTGGTTGTGAGTTGGAGGAGGGGTTGTTGGAGGTGGTGGTTGAAGCTGTGTTTGGTGTGACAAGTGGAATGTTTATGCATGTGTTGCACCACTCACACACCCATGTGCTGTGGCACTGCCTGGTGTTTGTTATTGTTGTGCATATGATGTGGATCCATTCCCTGCATCCACTGCATTGAACAGACCCATGTGTATGTCTTGCACTTGTGATGTATAGGGAGCAAACAGGGCATATGTATCGTATTTAGGGCCGAGGTTTTCTCTTGATGGCTCTGGCTAGTGTGAGAAGCAGGGAAATGACTGCCAGAGAGTCATTTCCCTTAGTGTAAGAAATAATGTAGTGAGCAGCTGCCCTCCTGCAGGAAACATTGACCTACTGGACTGAATCAGAGTCCTCTATGCAGGATGCAGGACAGGATGAGGAGGTTCTCTTCCCAGGCAGAAGTTGTACCTGCTTCTCTCCACCTAGGGCAACAGCAGCACCATTATTAGACATCATCAATATTTTAATGACCATCCACTCAACATAATAGTGTGAGAGAATATAACTGAAAAGTAATAACTGAATTTAACTCAGCAGCTCACTCAACTTCGTAAAATTTTGTACATAACAGTTCTGAATATCCGGTAACCAGATAACCGTGATTATCAGACAACCGAGAAAATTCACGGACGGACAGATATATAAGTAAAAATTTAAGTAAGCACCACTTTCAATGCCTGCCCCTGCATGGAACAGTCATGTGTCATGTGAGACTGGGTGAAGTCCAGCGATGTGAATTGAAGGCATTTCTGGTCAAGGTAATTTTCTAGTTAATCAACCTCCCTGCCCTCCACAGCCCCTCTTTCCCTTTCTTTAATTCAGTCACCCTCCATACCTCCACAAATCACCAGTTCGCTTACTGCTGCCAGTCAGTAGACAAGCACTCTCGCTGTTGTGTTGTCATATCGTGATAGACAGTGATTTGTATATTCTGTGGTGCCTAAAGAGCAAACTGATTTTAAGCTCACTGTGCTCACCTTGAAACAGAAGTTGGACATATGCAATATACTAAAAGGTGGACATTATAAGACACAGATAGCAGAATTTAATGTAGGAAATTCCATGATTTATGTCAAGTCCCAGGGACATAAGCTCAAGGAATTTTTAGTGAAAAGCAAGAGAAATACATCCACTGAAAAAGTCTATTCTCCATCTGCCTACAGTGTGTGGTATAGGTATGGTTTTCTACATAATGAACCCACTCCACTAACCACAATCTTGCAATGTCTTTCAGTGTCTTGGCAAGTCCACCAATATTTCATTATTTTATTCATAATAACATAGAGAAATAAACTAAAGAAATATGACTTGATCATTTACTGATGAACTGATGATTTAGAGAGAAGCGTTATACAGCAGAATTATTATGAATTCCATGCTGACAGTTTATAAGGTTGCAGCCCACCCATTTCTTCCTCGCCTGACTGCTGCCACTCCATCTGTCATTCACCACCCACTCAGTTTTGTAGATGATATAATAAATACATGGGAACTGCAAGCACAGTAATTTTATCCAACAAAACATACCATCATTTTTGTCAATGAGATTTACCTTCTCTGCCAGTGCAAATGTATTCTAAGATGAATTTTTACATCATTTTAGAATGCATTTGCACTGGAAGAAGATAAATCTCACTGACTGAAATGGAGGTTTGTTTTGTTGGATATAATTACCGTGCTTGTAATTCCCATGTATTTATTTTATCACCTGCAAAGCAGTTGAGTGGCAAGTGAGGGATGGAGTATCAGGCGAGGAAGAAATGGATGGACCATGGCCATATAAAAAACTGTCAACCAGAGAGTCACAATAATTCTACTGTATAACACTTCTTTCCAAATCATCAGTTTGCCAATAAATGCTCAAGATTTACTTCTTTATTTTTTCCATGTATTATGAAAAACATAATTTACCATATGCATTTTTACACTACTGCAGGACACTGCAATCAAGTGTGTTATATCTATGGGGTGTGTTTAGGAAGAGGCTATGTTTCAAATGGAATCTGTTAGTGTGGTCCAGGATATGAGTGACAGTGTACATACTGCAATGACTGCCTGTGTATAAAAGTATATATCAGCTATCTGGGAAAAATTGGTAACTGGGAAGGTAAATTCCTCAAGCTTTCCAGTTAACTGGGATTGTACTGTATGTTGATGGGGTATGCAGCCAGAGCTTGCGTCCGCTCAGGGAGATAAACGCCCCTGCCCTGCATTGTCCCAGATCTCCCTTGGGCATGGTGTAGCACCTGTTAGCTCATCAAAAAGGTAGTAGGTGGGCAGTTATCACTGCCTCTGGAGATACTACGTGGGGACAATGCCCAGTAGGTGGCTTTGAACAACATTCCTAATATGGAATGAGACTACCACTCATACATGTATCCTCTTCACAGTTCATTCTCTTAAGGGTTATGGCTCCTTCTTTTTTCCTGCACCTCACTAAGTGGAAGGCCCATGTTCTGACCCTAGCAAGGAACTGTCTGCCACAGGCAGGTGGCTGCTTGCTTGTAATCAGTGGCTTTGCCTGACCAGACTAGGACTGGGAGTACTTCTGGCCTGAGGTTAATTCTGGTCAGAGACACTTTTTCCTAAAATGAAAGAGAATGCTGCCATTCTACTTTCCATTTATTACAGTTTGATAAGTACAAAACAGTAAGTGGTGGTTGCCTAGAATTCAGCTTGTCTTACAAATGACATAGGAATGAGTCTACTTGGTGTCTAATCAAATCTATCCTCCAGTGTGACTATAGTTGGCTGACAAGGGTTAGGGATCTCTGTCAGGTTAGAGTAAAGGTCCTTTAGATGTTAAGCAAGGGATGAGCATACTGGAGCAAATTATGCATGCAAAGTATAGGGGTATGTTTTATTCTTCCATTTTTCAAGTCACAGCAGTATATAAAATAAAAGCCTAAAAATCTGTGCATTATACTGATACATATTTTCAATGAAATAAATACAAGATTACCATGATTGCAGTTGGAATTATAATAAGTTATAAGAGGGTACGACTCCTAACAGGCAATGACATCTCGAGTGTTCTTGTTGTTGTAGCCCCAAGCTTATCTGGATGTGAACTCGGGCTGAAACTGCCCATTTTCTGCAGTCCATCCTTATGGAGACAGGGAGTGAGCTGAGGGATGTTTTTGAACTGGACAGTGGAGCAAACTGGTTCTATCTGTACCATCACACAAAGGCATCCCTCTCCAGCAACCATCTGCTGAGTAATGACTTCAAATACAATAACAACAATTCAAAAGCTTCTCTAGAGAACATAGTGCAAAAATATCAGTCAGTCCTGGGTGGTGCTAGAGAGCAATGCCTTCACATGGTGGCAACATTATAAACGTGTGGTTATACAACCATCCCCCAACCAATGACCCACAAAAGAAGGATGATGGACAGCAAGAAATGGAGAACTTCAGTCTACAGCCCACTGGGTTCATGTCCAGATGAATCAGGCCACAGAAACAACGTGAATACAGATCCTCCTGCTAATCACATACAGTATCATCATCATCATCATCATCACCATCATCACAACCTTTTTTCCCCATCTAAGGGCTTAAGTAAGATCCAAAAATCAAAAATTAAAACCTACAAAAATGGACGAAGCATCAACAGCACACCCAGTGACATGGGGCACACAATCATTCACGCATCATCAAGGGCCAAGGAATTCCGGCTCAACCTCATTTAAAAAAACAAAAACAAACTTGGATAACACCGGCTCAATCCGACTGGAGTTCAGTAATTACCCACTAAGCCACCTTGCGCCAAAATTTACTTATACGGTTACCACCAAGCATAGTAAATGATTTCCTGGTGGACAGGAAATCATGTAACTGAGTGACAAGCCAAATGGTTTCCTGTACACCAGGAAATCATTTACTACACTTGTGGTAACCATATAACCAAATTTTGGCACCTGGTGGTTTAGTGGGTAATCATGGAACTCCAATCGGATTGAGCCGATGAAGGTTTATATCCAAGGGATGGTTGAGGTTTATTGCTCACATAATACCACTCATGGATGAGTGAGGCTGGTCACTCTCATCTTAAATGTCAGGACTAACTTGCCTAGCCCCAAGCTCCTATGCTAGTCATGGGGCAATGTAGGATTGGATGATGGATGGATCGATGGATGAAAAAAAGCACTATATAAGAAATTTCTGAATACTATACCATAACATGAATAGTCCCTAAAAAACCTTATGGTTTGCAAAGGCAGGATACACATTACACACTATATCTTAAACACCATTACTTATTCTGTTAATAATGCATGTACACATGCACGTGCATGCATGAGCCTGCTCCCACCTGTGCATGCGAGCAGGAGCATGCGTGCGTGCACGCGCGCACACGCACACACACACACACACACACACACACACACACACACACACACACACACAGACGGGCCAAAATTAGGAATGAAACAACACACTACAGAGATTTTCTTAAATGCACCGATTTGCTGTCTGGTTATATCAGTGCCACCATGTTAAGGCATTCTCTCCCACCAACTGTCAAAGGATAAAAGAAAAATGCAGAAATACCCATAGTGTACTCTGCACCAGCCAGTATGCCCATACATTTACTCCTTCTCCAAACAGTTGCCTGTAACTGTCTTGAGTAATTTTCTTACACACAGCCTGGTCATAATCATTCATAAATTTTCACAATGACCTTCCATGAGTCCTGGATGGCGGCTGAGATAGTGCAGCCCAATGGTCAAGCAGGCTGGTGTGGAGTATAGCTGCTGCACTCCTGACATGTACTTCATACAATTACTGTACAAAAACAGTACTCCTAAAAATATAAAAACAAATTGAATTATGTGACTGAAAATTATAAAAATACAATAAAATTAATGATGTAACTGAACTTCTAGAAATGCACCATGGTTCAATCTCATGTTCCATTATAGCATATGTTTAAAATGATGTCATTCCATCTAAGATACTAAGTGACAAGTAAGTCTTGACAAAATATGAATAAAGCTAGTGCTCACATAGGCGGGAATATTGTACCCTGAAGCTCCCGCTTCATGAGAATTTCGTGTTAAAGGGCCATATGTTTACACGTTAAAGGGGCTGTAGGTCTGAAGCGAGAGCGTCGGAACATAGATGCGGTGGTGTACACCGCTCTCCTGGTCCTCCCTCCATCCCATCTCTTCTCCCCTCCTCCCTCCTCCATCCCCTCTTTTCTCCCTCCCCTCCCTCCTCCATCCCCTAATGGCTGTTTCTGCCTGGGAACAAAGAAAAAAAATTTCCACTGCCAAATCTGCCCTTGAAAATTGGTTATCAATTGTATACCATCGTCTTCACTGGTGTTTATACTATAAAATAAGCTAATAAAAGCACGCAAAACTAATGAGTGAATAGAAATGCACTGAGATAAAAATGTTCAAGGGTAAAAATACAGTAGCTTCAAATAACTTCCCAACAACCTAGTGCAAAATTTTACAAACACCGAGCAAGAGCAAAACATATGTTGAGATACAGAATTTCACATGGTTTCTTGTGTTATTTTTCAGAATATCAATGTGACCATTAGTTTTTGAGTAAATTGCCAAAAACTATTAAAGAAAAAAAAAATTGAAGGGCATGGCGGGGGATGGAGGAGGGACAAGTGGAGGGGAATGGGGATGGGAGGAGAAGAGGGGGGGATGGAGGGGATGTGTGTGTGTGTATGTACGTGTGTGTATGTGTATGTGTGTGAGTGAGTGAGTAAGTGAGAGAGTGAGTGAGTGAGAGAATGAGTGAGTGAGAAAATGAGTGAGTGAGAGTGAGTAAGTGAGTGAGATGGAGGGGGGGGTAGTAGTTCTTGTCTCTCTCCCTGTCCCCCACCTTACCCCACCCCTGCTTGTCTCCCTCCTTTTCCTCCTGCCCTCCCTCACCCCCATTTGTCTCCCTTCCCTTTCCCCTGCCCTCCCCTACCCTTGCTTGTCTCCCTCCTTGTCCCCCCCACCCACCCCCGTTCCCCACTTAGCTCACTGCCTGCATGCTGTCATTTGCCCTCAACTGCACCTCCCACCACCTCACCTTGCTGCATGTGATGTTTATCCCCTACAGGGCAGTCAACGTTCTCGGGCGTCTGCTAAAGAAAGGGTGGGTAACGTTCCAGAACGCATTCCTATTCTGCGGGCCTATTATATGAAAGAGGTATGGAAACAGTGCCTGTCAGGACATAAATGTATCTTACGACACCACCTTGAGTCACTTCCAGTTGATGCAAGTGGCCGTAAACAACAGCAGAGGTGTGATGTGTGCAAGAATTCAGCGAGATGCCCAGGTAAACACAGAGATGCGACTACAAGGTGCCCTGAGTGTGGTGTGGGTCTCTGTATTAATTGCTTTACAGAATATCACACGCTAAAGACATACAGTTCGCTCACACACTGCGCAAGTGCATGGGCAGTCCATGGCCTCGCGCATTGTGATTTTGCATACTGTGAATACACTGTACATAATCTTATGGGAAAAATAACATATAGGCGGGATCCCACAAACATTGATATTTTTTTAACCTTAGAGATATAATAAAGGGAAAATTTTATAGACATACACTAAAGATACAGCTAAAATACCAAAAACATGGTCAGTCACCTTAAAATCAGTAGACAACAGGCCTGATGGACTTAAATAGCAGGGGTTCCAAGGCGTGGCAACACACGTAGAGTGACCCTGCCGCACCACGCGTGTTTAGCGGTTGCCAATGTTGTATTATTCCAGGCTTTGATGATGAAATTTATGGCCTGTCAAATGTCATATTTCTTCCAGAATGCAGCAACAGTCATTATGGTGGGGGTTGCAGGTATGCCAAGTGTAGCAGGTGAGTCAGGTGGGGCTGTGGAGGTGGAGGGCAAGGTGGCTGGTGAGTAAGGTGAGGCCATGGTGGTGGAGGGGATGAATATGGGTGAGTAAGGGGAGATGGTGAGGGGAGGATCCTCCATCTCCTTGCTACTGCTCATATTTTTGGCAATTTCCTTCATCTCATCTTGTTTGTCCATTTCATTCCTCACCTTGTTATGGATGTATTTGCAGTATAACAACTTGGCATTCACGAAATAACCATTATTCAAGTGAATCCAAACGTTATTATAGAAACTGGGTATCTATTCTAATATACTGTTACTGCCAAAAACATTACTGTCGAAGTTGTTATTGGGAAGTTCTAAGCAGAGACTCCTCTTGAGAAACTTCCCCACAAGCCTCAATGTCACAATGGGCACATCGTGCGGGAAGGGGGGTCATGCAGTCAGGGAAAATAGCAGTTTTGGGCCACTCCTTGCCTCTGCCCCAAGTATTGTGGGCTAAACTCGCGCATTCAAAGTTGTATGGTTATGAGTTTTGGTCACTTGTGTACTAAGTGATTCGCGCACTGTGCAAATGAACTGTATTGGTGTGAACAGTTGTAATACAGAGTTGTACATAATATTTACGTAAGATTATAACTGTACAGACGTAAGATAAAAATTTTACATAATAATATAGTGTGTAGTGATCAAAGTGCACCACGAAGACACGGAACAGTGTACAGGTATACCCCACTTTAACGACGCAATTGGTTGGGTTAAAACCCATCATTAGGCGGGGTATCGTATATTGGGGTAGATTTTACATGTGAAGTAATGGGATGCGATTTTGAGCCTTGGGTTTCCCCCCTCAACCAAGTCCAAAACCCACTCAAATCAGCCCAAAAACAAGTTTAAAGCCAATCTATATGGCCTAACAGCTGTAAAAGAAGCTAACCTAATCCTAACACCTGTAAATAACTCACTAAAACCAACAAATAAAATCTGAAAATCATCAAATTTAAGTCTAGAAAAAACCAAGCTTAGTGAACTGTACCCCAAAATGACAATGTTTACCCCACCTATGGCTAAAACACACTAACTGAAGTCTAAAAGCAGTTTATAAATCAACCTAAACACACAATTTTAGTTCAAAATATCATCAAAACTAGTTTTAAAAAATCAAAACCCATCATTAAACCGGGGTTTGGCCATTGTTAGGCGGGGTATGGTGGTATTTCTACCCCCATCATTAAGTTGGGGTATCACATCTAAGAGTATCATAAATTGAGGTATACCTGTATATAATGTAAAAATAATATATTTTAGGATGCTGTTACTAGTACGAGCAGAAAACGAGACTCTCTGCCTGCCTGCTCTGTCATGTGCCACTGAGAGTGACCCTGACGCGCCACAACCCCTCTCACCACCACCGAGCCCGCGCGCAATTTGAAGAGTGAAATCAAATTCTTTGTTTTTTCAGCTATTCTGATCCAGTTATGCAAATTTTGCCTGATTTCACAACACTATTTTTTCCAAAATAATCCGTCCGGCACCGATGTAAAATTGGAAAGTAGCCTACTGTTTAAGGGGTAATGTCTCATTTTTTAGCTGATGCAATCTGCACTCTGTCTATCACTTGCCGCGCTGTGTGATTTCCAACCGTAATTTTATGCCACATGACACGTTCTGTCTATCGTTGGCTGCGTAGCATGACTTTGAAACAAATTTGGGCCTCCGGCCACATTATGTCCATCATCACCATGCAAACAATGAGCAGCTTCCTCCGACCCGCATTATATCTTTTTTTTTTTTTTTTTTTCACGTTGTGACATGTTTTGGACACAAAATGGCACCTCCCATGTTATGTGAGTTTCATGCTACAGGACTGCACATTATGCGAGCACTCACTGTAATAATGGTATCCTGAAAAACTGTCATACTTTTCATCAGTTTATAAATACAGTACTGTATCAACAGTCCTTCTAGTTTGCCAGTGAAGCATTACAAGTAAAACAATTTTTTTTTTTTTTCATACAAGCAGGCCTCTAAATTAAGGGAAATGGCAATATAGTGCAATCTTAAGGATTTTTTTTGCAAATCACCACTGACTTTAAAAAAAAAGTTAATTCACTATACTGCAATACATTAAAGGGTAGATGACCACCCTACTTATTTTGGTTGTATTACATGATGGAGAAACCTCCAGTCACTTGCGGATTAAGCACGTGGAAAGCTGTCACTTCGATAGAGACATTCTAACCACCACACACCAAGCAATTTACAATGACTTGCTTTATACCATCATCATTAGGCCTTTCTATTTCTTCTTTGAACTTCATTATCATCATTACCATTTTCATCTTGACCCCTATGACCATTTAAAAACAGGGTGAAAAATACGTCTTTTCAAATATTTGGGACAACACAAACATATTATGTACAGTCAGTTCTCGCTAAATGATAGGGCTGAATAACAATTTATCGTATAGTGAAGACAATATGCCATGGATTCAACTGGGTTACTGGGGGTGCCCTCAACCGCAAAACTGAAAATCTAAAAAGCGTTACCCTTTTAGGCCCTCAGAGCCTCTCGGTAGCACCACACTTTCCACTAAGGGTAGCATGCTTGCCAAACATGATTTCCAAGTCACAAATTTCACTGTTTCACAAACAAAAAGTTAACACTACACTTGATATCACACACTGCACTATTTGTTATGCTCTTGCACTGTTATCTGATGATAGCAATGGCGTTTCAGAGGTCTTTCAAGAAACAAAACAAAGTGAAATGCAGATGATCACAGTAAATATAAACATTGGGTGGCCATCTTGACTCAATCATCTGACTGGGAGGCATCGTCATCAGCTGGATGAGAGGCTGTGTACCTATTGCTGACAAGATATCCCAGTCACAAGTTTCAGTATTTCACACAAAAAAGTTATCATTTCACATAATACCACAAACTAAACTGTCTGTTAAGCATCTGCACTGTTATTTGGCGAATGTAATGATGTTTCAATGGCCTTTCACACACAATATATACAATTTACTAATGGACAGATATTGCCTGATTCCTACATTACCTTCAATGCTGCTAATATTTCTACCTCAAAAAGTATTGAAATTCTTGGTGTTTCACTTAACAATACCCCTTGCTGGACCTATCATGTTGGATCACATGCTAAAACTGCTTCAAAGAAACTTGGATTATTGTGCAGAGTCCGTAACTTCTTCACTGACGTGCAGTTTGCCATAATTTATGAGAGTCATGTGTGCTCTCACCTGGAATATTGCTCATCCTTGTATGATGGATGTGGAGAGGTTGCACTAAAACAAATGGACAAAATTCAGAACAAAGCTAATAGAATTATTAATAACCCTACTATTAAAAATGAATTAACTTCTCAACAAGTAAGAAGGAATGTTGCCTCCCCTGCATTATCTTACAGATACTTTTATGGAAAATGCTCAGACGAAGTTGCATCCATTATGTCACTTCTCCATGCCTTCCCCCATGCTACACAGCATCTTGTAGTGCTCATGACTGGACTGTCACACTGCCATACTGCAGAACTTCTGCCTACCAGAATTCTTTTATTCCCCGAACTGCATCTCGTTGGAACTCGCTTCCTCTGAGTGCTTTCCCGCCAAACTTCAATCTACAGCTGTCCAATTGTTACAGATTTTTCTACGAATGGAGGACTCCCTAACCAGGAGCATGGATTATTTGTTTAAAGTCTGTTGTTTTTGCTTCCTCTGTTCTGTTATTGTATTTATATTTAAAAAAAAAAAAAAAAAAAAAAAAAGGCCAGACAGTCATGATAAATGTAAACACTGGGCGCCCATGATTGCTCAGACAACTGATCATCAGCTTGCATGCATCATCATGTCTGCAAGAGATTCTTGAACGTGGTACAATTATCATCCTTGCAAAATCGCAACCAATTTTTTACCGTTATTCTCAAGAAGGGCATAACTCGTGATTTATCGTTGTAGTGATTCATTACACAGCAAACAGTCGCATAAAGAGACTTGACTATATCTAAGCTTAACATCTTACTATGATACAAAAGTAAAAAAAAAAATGCTGGGCTGTTTCTGCAACAGTTTCATATTAGCCATACTCTTGGTGATCTTGAAAGCTAATAATGGCATCTAAACTCTCTGACTGTGCTACACAAACTCTGTAATTTATTATAATTAATGTCAGACAATACTGAATTCAGAGAGTGAAGCTTGTATTGGCAACTTAACTCAGTAACTGTGAAATACGAACTAGGGAATCACCTGGCTGTAGAAGGCTGATAATATATATATATATATACTGTATAAAAAAAAAATAAAAAAAATAAAAGAGGAGGGGGAGGGGGGGATCCGAGGGCTGCTGAGGCCAATAAAGACATCCTGATGCTAAGAAGAGAGTGTGGCAATGACTACATGTGATGACCCCTGGAGAAGTTGCCTGGACGGGACCTACGTGCCCTCTGGGAGCCACGGGCCACAGCAGGTGAGGCTTGTGCCTGCTGGCTGAATCCCAGCCTGTCCAGTCGGCGTCCACTTCTACCCACAGGGAACCCTCGACCTGTGGGCACATAATACAGTACAGTCTCCGCACAACAAGAGATAGGTTGTGCAGAGCCCCATACTGAATCAAGTTCATGCTGAAACATGACAAACAGGTATATTTACATATAAAATAGATTCTAGGAATCTCATTTTTTTTTTTTTTTAATGCAAGGAAGAAGGAACCAAAGGCCATAGGACTACATACTATTCCTTCCAAGAAAAAGCAAAAACAATACAAAAGAGAGCCAAATTCAAGATCCATTTATTTCGAGATGCCTGGACACACTGCGTTTCAAAAGACTGGAGATCATAGGAAATAGGAAATACAGACAGAGGAAGACAGTTCCAGAGTTGACCAGTTGCATAAATGAAGGACTGGGAGTAACGGTTAACTTTTGCATTAGAGAGTTGGACAGAAAAGGGATGAGAGTTTGTTGCTAGACGGGTACTATGTGCCCGTCGTAAAGGTGGAAGGATGCAAGCAGACAGTTCAGAGGAACAGTGACCGTTGAAGTAGTGATAGAAGAGAGATAAAGATGCAACAGTGCAGCGAAGAGACAAAGGTTGAAGAGAATCAGTAAGAGGAGGAGAGTTAATGAGACAAAAAGCCTTAGACTCCACCCTATTGAGAAGAGCTGCATGTGGGGAGCCTCCCCACACGAGAGTTGTACTCCATACACGAGCGAATAAAACCCGTGTACGAGGTCAACAACTGTGCAGGGGTAAAGAAAGTTCGGAATCGGCTTAGCACACCTAATCTCTTGGAAGATTTCACAAGAGATGTAATATGTTCTTTCCAAGACAAATCCCGAGAGAATGAAACCCCAAGCATGTTCAAGGATGATGCAGGACATAACTGTTCACTATTAAACATTAGTGGGTGATCCTCAGGAAGATTTTGTCAGGTTGATAAATGTAAGCACTGAGTTTTTGATGCATTAAAAATAACAAGATTATTTTTACCCCAATCAGAGATACAAGCCAAGTCAGACATTAGGTGTGCCATAGCCTCATCCCGTTTTTGTTGAAGTAACTGCTAAGATGGACGTTGCGGAAACCGAATGGAAAGGTGGAGGGTGGAATCATCAGCATATGAGTGGATAGGGTTAGATGTACAGCTTAGAAGGTCACTGATGAACAAAAGGAAGAGAGTTGGTGATAGGACAGAGCCCTGAGGAACACCACTATTGATAGGTCTAGGAGAAGAACGATGGCCGTCTACAACAGCGGCTATAGAACGACCAGAAAGGAAGCTAGAGATGAAGGCACAGATAGAAGGATAGAAACCGTAGGAGGGCAGTTTGGAAATTAAAGATTTATGCCAGACTCGATCGAAAGCCTTTGAGATGTCAAGTGCAATGGCAAAGCTTTCGCCAAAGTCCCGAAAGGAGGATGACCAGGAGTCTGAAAGGTAGGTGGGAAGATTGCCAGTGGAGCGTCCCTGACGGAACCCATACTGACGATCAGAAAGAAGGTTGTGACAGGAAAGATGCTTTAAAATTTTTCTGTTAAGGATGGACTCGAAAACTTTTGAGACACAGGATGTTAAAACAATTGGACGATAGTTAGAGGGTTGGGAATGGTCACCCTTCTTTGGGACTGGCTGAATGAGAGCAAACTTCCAGCAAGAAGGAAAGGTACAAGTTGACAGACAAAGGCAAAAGAGTTTACCTAGGCAGGGTGTAAGCAGAGAAACACAGTTTTTGAGGACAACAGGAGGGACTCCATCAGGCCCATATGCCTTGTTAGTATCGAGGCCAGTGATGGCAGAAAATACATCAGCTGAAGAAATTTTAATGTCAGTCAAGAGGAAGTCAGAGAGGGGAAGTGATGGAGGAATAGCACCGGAATCATCTAAGGTGGAATTGGAGGAGAAAGTCTGAGCGAAGAGATCTGCTTTATCAGTAGAAGAAATAGCTAAAGAGCCATCAGAGTAGAAAACAGGAGGGAAGGATGATGAGGTAAAGTTGTTAGAAAGGTTTTTGGCAAGGTGCCAGAAGGAGCGGGAAGAATTCGAGTTGGAGAGTTCAGAACATTTAGCACAGATGAAATTATTTTTAGCAAAGCGAAGAACAGACTTAGCACGATTCCGGGCAGAAATATATAAAAGATGTGATTCAGGGGTGGGTTGGCTCCGGTACCTCTTATAGGCCCTCTCCTTGTTGCGAACAGCATTAGAACAAGCGTGTTAAACCAAGGCTTTCTTGCATTAGTCAGAGGATATGAGAAAGGAATGTATGCTTCCATGCCCGAGAGAATAACTTCTGTAATGCGCAAGGCACACTCAGATGGCTCCCGGCAATGGAAGCAATAATCATTCCAAGGAAAATAAAAGAAGTACTGCCTGAGGGCCTCCCAATCTGCAGCTCCAAAGTGCCACAGGCGGCGTTTCTTTGGAGGGTCCACAGGCCGTACCGGAGTAATAGGACAGGTTAAGGTAATAAGGTTATGATCGGAGGAGCCCAACAGAGAGAAAAGATTAACAATGTAAGCAGAAGGATTAGTTGTTAGGAAAAGGTCAAGTATGTTGGAACTCTCTCCAAGGTGGTCAGGGATACAGGTAGGGTGCTGTACAAGCTGCTCTAGGTCATTAAGGATAGAAAAGATGTAGGCTTGTTCACCAGGTGGATCAGTGAAAGGAGAGGAGAGCCAAAGATGGTGGTGAACATTGAAATCTCCTAGAATGGAGATTTCAGAGAAAGGAGAAATGGATAGAATGTGTTCCATTGTAGAAGTAAGATAGTCAATGAATTTTTGATAGCCAGTAGAATTAGGAGATAAGTAAACAGCACAGATATATTTAGTCAGAGAATGACAGGAAAGCCGAAACCAGAGAGTAGAGAATTCAGAAGAATCAAGTTCAGGAACACGAGAGCAAGATAGATCGTTGCATACATACACGCAACAGCCACCTTTGGCTTTGAAATGAAAATAGAGAAAGTAGGAGGATACAGAAAAGGGTTTGCTGTCAGTTGCCTCAGACAGCTGAGTCTCAGAAAGAAAGAGAAGGTAAGGTTTAGAGGAGAAGTGGTGGTGTTCAACGGAGCGAAAGTTAGAGGAAAGGCCGCGAATGTTACAGAAATGAAGAAGGAGTGAGTCAGACAGTGGTTCCAGGCAGCTCTGTGAGTTGCCCAAAGTTTAGCAACATCTTCATTCGTGGTTTCATGATCAGCAGTCACCTGCAAATATTCCCAAACTCCAGGTTTGGTGCCATAAACCCCATTGTTTGCAGCGAGAAAATGTAAATAAACCGCACACATGGAAAGCGATGGTCACTTGGTCATTGCCATTGCTGCAGACTCACTATGCTCCACACGCTGTGTATTTAAACCTGATCCGTGTGCCATTTCTCTGTGCCTTGCCACTCGTGTTCCTGATTTTACTCTCGCGCTGTGGCTTCCTGCTGCTCTGGAGGTTTGTGAGGCGGTCCTGGGGGTGAGAGAAGTGACGGTACGAGGTCGGAACCACCATGTCAGAAAGGCAGGGGAGAAAGTGAAACATGACTACCGTGTTGCTGTTAAGACGTGTGTGTGTATGACAATGATTTGAAAAGCAAAACTGTGGCGCAGGTGGAGCAGGGTGCTAAGAATTCTGAAATTTGTAAAATGTTTAAGATTCCTGAGTCAACAGTGAGAAGCACGAGGAAGAAGTGAGACGATTTAGCCTAACCACCTGCCTCACAAATTACACCCCCATCCTTTCCTCACTCCATCCTTCTAAGTGAGTTTCCTTGCTAATTATACAGTTTGTATTAATACTAGTTTCTTTTCAGGAGTGATCAGCAAATTTAAAGATAACTCAGGCAAATGAAATGCTGATAAATTAAACAAAGGAAGTACAAAATACATGAGGAGAAGTAGCCAAAACATGTCAAGATCTAAAAAAAACAAGGTTGAAGCAAACAACATGACAAGAGAAGACACCATAAGAAAAAGCCCGAGGCTGAAAAAGGAAACACCTGGGATTAATAAATCTTTAGTCATCATTGGTAATGGTGAAGAAGAAATAAGGAACAGAATCACAAGAGATAAAAAGGAGATGGTAAAGTACATGAACATATTGAATGTAGTATCAGAGGAAATCTGTGAGAAAGATGTAGAGGAATTTAAGAGATTAGGGAAATAAGAGAAAAACAAATCAAGGCCCCTGAAATTAACCTTCCAAAGTGTGAACACTGTAAAAGAGGTATTAAAAATGCTAACAAACTTAAGGAATCAGAGGAATACAAAGAAGTATGGATAAAAAGGTGCCTAACTCAAGAGGGATGGGGATTACTATAAAAAAAACAAGAAAAAAAAGAAGAAGAAGAAGCAGCAGCAGCAAGGTCAGATGAAGAGAGAAATAATTTTTTTTTTTTTTTACAAAGTAATAGGACTGCAAGTAAGAAAATGGCACAGAAACAGCAGGGACTAAATGCAAGTAAGACAGTAGACTCAACCAATGACAAATATGTAAACAATAAGGATAAGTTGATGTACCCAAATGTAGATGGATTGGTATCCAAATTATTAGAGATAAAAGACTATGTCACAGAAAATGAGCCTCATATTATATGTCTAACAGTACCAAAATTAACCCCAGGGATATCAAACGACTCCTTAAATTTGGATGAGTTCAATATTTGGCAAAAAGGGAGGGAGTTATGATATTAAGAGTGAAAAGACTCCAAGTAAAAGAGACAGAAACAGACAAACTCTCACAACTAGAATTAATTGCAGTAGAGATTAGTACATCAGAGGGGAAAATAATTGTGGCATATTTATATATGCCACCCAAGACAAACACATGGGATAGAGATGAATATAAAGACCTGGCAGAAACAAGAATTCTGAGTTTAAGAACCCTACAATTCAAAATGGAAGAAAATCTAAAAGAATTACACAAATGGGAGATTTTAACACAAATGTAAACTGGAATACTCCAGATATAAGAAGCTATGAAAGTTGTTCGGATCAAAAGCTCCTGGATCTTATAGGGGAGTTTTTTCTAACACAACATGAGAATGTGAACACCAAATAAAGAGGGTCATAAAACCTCTTATTATTAGATTTCATATTTACTAGGCAAGAAAATGAAACTGACAATATAATCTATCACCCCTCAATTAGCAAAAGTGACCATGCAGTATTAGATTACAATTTCAGGATAGCATATGATATCTAGTAGTCAGAGATAATGAATATTTAAAAAAAGAGACTAAACTACAAAAAGGGTAACTATCATGTGCTAAACAAGTACAGTACTTTAAGGATATAGATTGGGAAGAGGAGCTAAGAGGACAAGATATAAATGTTATATATAGAAAATTCTGTGAATTTTACGAAACAGGAGTCCAGAATTATGTCCTACAGCACAAAGAAATGGAAATAAGGATAAAAAACTGGTTTGATACTGATTGTAAAAATGCAAAAGAGAAAAGAGATTTGCCATGGATCAGATACAGATGACATAAAAGTGAGAGAGCAAATAACAACTACAAACAGACAAGAAATTATTATACAGGGATAAGCAGAGTAGCTCAACGGCAGTTTGAGGAAGACATTACTGTACAAATAAAAGCACTGATCAGCCGAAGTTGTTTTACAGCTACAAACGAAGCAAAACAAAAGTCAACAGTCAATCATGGATGAAGGTAAAATCTGTATCACTGAAGAAGATATTTGTGAAGTGCTAAACAAAAATCTCCAATCAGTTTTTACAAATGAAAGCAGTTTTGCAAGAGATGAAAACGAACAAGCATGCCTACACATGTTAACAAATATATGTATATCGAAACAAGAGGTCCAGGATGACATAAGGAAATTAGACAATGGAAAAGCTAATGGCCCTGACAAGCTTTCATGCTGGGTATTACAGGAATGTGCAAAAGAGTTAAGCAGTCCATTACATTTAATATTCACAGAATCCCTAATACAAGGAAAACTACTTGATATCTGTAAGAAAGTAAATATTATGCCCCTTTTCAAGAAAAGAAATAGACAAAATCCACTTTACTACCGACAAGCATCACTGACCAGTGTTTCGTTTCGTTTTTGAAGGCTCCAACATGCTTGCATGTGTCGGCCTTGGTCACCTAATGGCGGCTCTCCACGCTGCTCGATCCCTGGCAGCCTCCCTGTTCAGTCCCTTAACCCTTAAGTCACACTTAATGACTTCATCCCATGTCTTTCTCGGTCTACCCCTCCCAACCCCTCCCCCAATATTAACACCTCTCATCCTCTGTACCCAATTATCATCCCCCATCCTCTCCACATGTCCAAACCACCTCAGCCTAC
>JAGKTI010003322.1:29814-58666 GCA_018397915.1 Birgus latro
CCTTATTGTGGTGAACATAGCTGAAGTGGTCGGGCAGTCCGGACTGCTTCTGGCTTTATCAGACTTTTTCCGATATATAGGAAATTAGTCCAGAAGCTCCTCGAGTCCGATAAAAGCGAATTCCGGTCTATTGAAGTCCGTTATATCGAATATTGTGATACCAATTCCACTGTATGGAAGTGAAGCTTGGACCTTGTTGGAGGGACACAAGTCAAGAGTGAGAGCAGTGGAAATGAGTGATTTGAGAGGAGCATGTGAGGTCACATGCAGAGACAGAGTGACTAATGAAGAAGTGAAGGTGGATTGTGGTGTGGATGTGGATGTGATAGGAAGCATTAGGAGAAACACACTGAGGCACTGGAAACAAATCACACATAACAATCACCAACATATGTTTTCCCCCTTAATCATCCCCCACAGTACCACACAATTACTCTCCACAAATACACCACATACCTAACATACACAACATCATCCTGGGTGGTGATTTCAACGCCAAGGCGTCAGCCTGGCATGTCAACAATCCTTACACAGACAGAGGGTTGATACTACAAACCCTAACAGATCATCTTTTCATACAGTACTTAAAAATCCCCATCAAAATACCTATATCCCACACCAAGCCCTCTTCCTCCCATCATCCCCAGACATCACCTTCTGCTCCCCAAACCTTGCCCCCACAACATCCTGGAGAGTGATCAGAACCCTTGGCTCTGATCACCTCCCAGTCATCATCACTACCAAAATCAGGATCACTCCAGCCGGCCACAGACACACATACACTAATTATGAGAGAGCCAACTGGGAGGCCTTCACAGCTGAAACAGAATAACACACTGAAACATAAAATAGTACATCCATCACAAACATCGACACCGCTGTGCACACTTTCAATATGATTATACAAAATGCAGACAAAAAACACATCCCTAGAGGCAACAGAAAAAGACACAACCCCAACTTCTCACCAGAAATTCAAGGCCTCATCAGTCAACGGAACACACTACGACACTCCCCAACACCCCATACACATGACACTGTACAACAAATACAAGAATTCAACACTCAAATAAACAATAAAATATCAGAACAACAAACACTAAATTGGAATAATTATCTCCAAACACATGATCACAAAAGAAACACTAGCAAACTCTACAAAACACTAAACAGCATCACACTCTCCAACAGCAACACTACACAATAACAAGCTGCCATCACAACAACAGACACCATACCTTCAAACAAACAACATTCAAACACTCTCATCAATCACTTTTCACATGTCAGCCATCTAAACCCCCATCATGACGACCGACATATCATCCGACGTAAGAGACAGTTCCCCAAAGACCCAGACTTCTCACCTTTCACTTACAAACAGACAAAGCACATCATTAGCAACCTTAAGCACTTATCTGCCTGTGAACCAAACAACATGAGCAACATACACCTTAAACACTTTGCACCACAAGGCATACAAGCACTCACCAACATATCAAACTACAGCTACTCACAAAATAATATCCAACATCTGGAAGCATGGCATTATCATCACTCCCCAAAACCAACAAAGACCCCATGTTACCTTCCTCGCACCGACCCATCATACTCCTCTGCACCCCCTCCAAAGTCACTGAACGAATAGTATTACAACTAGTTACACCTCACTCCTCCCTAGCCCCATCACAACATGGTTTTAGGCCACTGCACTCCACAAACACTCTTCTTAAGGACCTTACACAAAGAGTTTTTGATGGCATGACTTCAGTTAGGCCACAACGCAGAACACTCCTAGTCACACTAGACATTAGTAAAGGTTTTGATATCATCTCCTGCCACAACCTCACACACAAAATATTCAACACAAATATGCACAAGAACACAAAAAGATGGCTGGCAAACAACTTAGCAGGCAGATGTGCTCATGTAACATTTGCAGGTCAATCTACGAACATCAGAAACTTCACAAACGGCGTCCCCCAAGGATCTGTTTTGTCCCCTACACTCTTTAACCTGTACATGCACGACATACCCACACACCACAGATACACATAGCTTCCTATGCAGACGACCTAACACTTATGTACACACCAAAATGTAAATACAGCCATGCACATCCTCCAACCTTACCTCAACACACAAAACAAATGGTTCACCACAAACAGGCTCAAAATAGCCCCAGCCAAATCTACAGTGACCCTTTTCACAAACTGGACAGCAAAACACAGTCACATTCCACACCTCACCATAAAAAACACTCCCCTACCACACACTCACATTTAAACAACACATCACAAACATCAAATATAAATTAACACTAAGACTCAATGCTTTGAGGTCACATGCCCATACAACATTTGGACACAACAAAGAAACCACCATCACAGTATAGAAACAGTATATACGTTCAGTGATGAATTAAGCAAGCCCTGCTTGGGCTCCTAACCTCACTAAAACACACTATAACACTCTTCAGACCATACAGAACAAGGCCCTAAAAATAATCACAGGATGCACAGCTACTACACCCACAGACCACCTACACCAAGAAACCAAAGTCCTTAGAGTCAAGGATCATCTAGACATGAGAGGCACACAAATTCTCTCTGCAGCCTCCACAAACCCACAACATCCACTACACTAAATGGCAGCACATCCACATACACCAAGGAACATCAAAACAACACCCAACACACGATATCATACACAAATACTGTCATCTCTCCCCCTTCGCCTGCCTCAGACCAGTTTCCAGAAGCATATCCATGCTCAAATCACTCGCCGCTCTATTCGGTCACTTAAAGACAACACACAGCTGCATGCACGGACCCCAGATATCCATCCTTCTGAATCCTATCTCTCTTGTGAGGACAGGGTCCACCTGGCCAGGCTGAGATGTGGGCATCATCCAGCCCTCTTAAGTTATCAAAAAAGGCTGGATGACTCTGTTGCTGATGCCTGTCCAGGATGTAACACAGCATCCCATACTATTAAGCACACAATCACCTATGCCAACAGCACAATATACACTCCTTGAGAGCTCTGTGGGAAAGCCCAGTCTCGGCCATGGCCTTCCTTAGCGACTCAGGGCTGTTCGGCTAGACTGCCTAGGGAACAACTACTACTAGTACACACTGAGGTGGTTTGGCCATGTGGAGAGGATGGAGAGGGAGAGACTGATGAGGAGAGTGTACAGTAATCACTCTAATATCCAGACACCCAATAACCAGACACCCCAATGTCCAGACATGGTGGGCTCGGTCTTTGGAACCCAAAAATGCCCCCAAAATGCAAAACACCCGAAAAAAATCTGATTTTTTCCCCCCCGTAAGACTGAACTTGGCGCATGGTGCTGAACAGCTGTGTTTAAATGCTACTTCCTCCAACGTCTGCTAGAGCCACCCTGCCTCCTCCCCATTTCCTGCTCATCCGCTGTTACGAGTGCAGGCTCCTCACTATGGTTGCCCACATGCTCGTTTTTGTGGTGGTGCCCTACCTGCTGCAGGCCCTGCTGCTCTTCTTCTGCATCTTCCTCATGTGTGTGATGCTGGCCCTGTCGCCTGAGAAGAGGAAACGAGTGGTTCTGACTCTGGAGAAGAAGCGGGAGATATTAGAGAAGGTGGCTGCAGGATGCTCGACGTCACGCATCCTCCATGAATTCAACCTTGCCCGCTCTACCTTGTTTGATATCAAGAGGTCCTGGGACAAACTCAACCAGTACATGGCTGACTTTGCATCGAAGACCAAACAGAACGTGGAAAGGAAGGTCATGTACCCACCCAGGTTTGCAGAAATCGACCGCTCCACGCTGATTTGGTATCGACAACAACGTGCTGCTGGTGTGATGGTGTGCGGTATGGAGTTGAAGGCTGCCACCGAGTTCACCAGGCTACAGGACATCTCGAAATTCAAGGCATCCAAGGGCTGGCTCTTCATGTTTAAGTTATAAACTGTAAGGCCCATAGCGAAGCTCTGGACACCAACAAGGAGGGAGTAGATGAGTTTCGCCAGAAGGTGAAGGGCTTGATCGATAGAGAGGGTCTCACTCTCGGTCAAGTCTACAATGCTGACGAAACTGGCCTATTCTTTTGCTCACTACCCATGAACACGCTAGTCGAGGAGAACCGTGTACCTGGCCACAAGCTCTCGAAGCAATGGATATCTGCTTTGTGTTTCGCCAATGCTAACAGCATGCACCAACTCAAACCCGTTATTGCTGGCTGTGCAAAGCAGCCTCGGTGCCTTCATGGGGTGATGGATGTCCTTCCTGTCATGTGGTACCATTCTGTGAAGGCTTGGTTCACAGCCAAGATCTTCAGAGATGGGTTTCACCAGCACTTTGTCAAGGAGGTCATCCATTATCAGACGAGGACACTGGGAGTCCATTATCAGATGAAGACACTGGAAATCCTGCGCGACCAGGTAAAGGCCCTCCTCCTTCTGGACAATGCACCTGCGCATCCATCCGACAAGGACTTGGTGGCTGAGAATGGCCGCATTAGGTGCTTTTGTTTGCCACCTAATACGACTGCTCTCATCCAACCAATGAACCAAGGAGTGATTGTAGCTACGAAGAGGTTGTACTGTCGGAAGTTCCTGGACAAGGTGATGGTTGTCCTCGGCAACGAGGACGAGTGCAAGGAGGGACGAGATACACGAGGCCAGCAGACTTTGGAAAATCTTCGTCGTTACAACCTCAAGTCAGCCATCTACGACTGGGTCAGTGCATAGAGGGAAGTCTCCGTCAAGACTCTGGAAAGTGGTTGGTCTCGTCTGCTTCTCGGAGCCGATGTGGTGCACGACTTTCTAGGTTTTGACATGGATGACTTCCATTCATGTCTTCGTGAGGCTGGTGACAATGCGGACATGGACGAAGTGCGTAAGTGATTGGATGACGATGAGGGTGATCCTGGGTATCAGATCATGTCTGATATCGAGATCGCATCTTCAACTGCCGGTCCCAGTACCCAGGTTGAAGATTCCAACGAGGACAGCGACAATGATGTGGACTCCTCTCAGCACGCCACTACTCCAGCCAAACCCAAGCTGAGTGCACTCCCGGAACATGTGGAGTTCGTCTTGGACTACACTGAACACTCAGACTGAAACAGGGAGCTGGGGCCCCTGGGACTTGCGGAGGAAGTGCACCATCAATCGCCAGAATTGCTATTCCTTACGTCAATCAACCCTGACAGTTTTTTCAGGCCCATGACCCCTGCTATGCCCAGCCCTGGCTCCACATCACTGCCTCCCCAAGACAGGCTTTCCTCTTCTGAGCCACAGCCCAGCACATCAGCCACGGTGGAGTCGCCACGGGACATGAGTTTGCTGCTTTCTCCAGAGTCGTCTGCGGTGGGTAGTCTATCACCAGTCCAACCGACGGGCCCCTTGGCTGCCTGCAACACCTATTCTCGGACTCTGACAGTGAATAAACCAGCAAGAACTCGCCACTAGACCACACGGAAATTAAGAGTGTTGTGCAATGAAAAAAACAACATGAAGTGTTGAGAATTTAGAATTTAGTCAGAATGCATACTTTGTTGCAAAGTACTACTGTAGACCGGTGAGTTTCAAGTGCAGTGCAAGTAAGAAAAGAATGCACAGTGTTAAGAAGTCTGAATTCAGAGTGCCAAGAATTTAGTGCAGTGCAACACAGGATTACTGTTGGTGCTTCAGGCGCACCTTCATACTGTCGGAGTCTGAAAGGAGGCAGCCGGTTATTCCTCACAACGGCCAAAGCCTTATTGTAAGTACCCTGAATACTGCAAAATATTTTCCATATTAACCTCTAAATCCTAGTTTTGTACTTTCCATTTCATTTATTTCACGCATAGGGTCTGAAAAAGGTGATTTTCATAGTGATTTTCATGTCTGTTACCTAGTTTCAGTATTCTGTCAACTGGTAAACATATTTGCCACACTCACATCTAAATCATCATTTTCTGGTTACATATTACTTATTTAATGCTTTGTGTCCCATATTTGTGCATAGGGCGATTTCATAGTGATTTTTATGTCTGTTACCTAGTTTCAGTATGCTGTCAACTGGTAAATATTTGCCACACTCACCTCTAAATCATCATTCTCCAGTTCCATTTTGTTTATTTCATGCTTTGTGTCCATTATTTATGTGAACAGAGTCTTAAATAGGTGGTGCTAAGCATGTCCAATAGGGAGGTATGTAGGTGGTTTTCTGAGTTAGGCTGGGTTAGGGTCCATAAATACCAGTCCGGGAGCTTCAGGGCCAATAACCGGATGGACCCAATTTCCGGACATGCCTTTGGCTGTATTACATCGGATATTGGGGGGATTAGTGTGTGTGAGGTGGAGGGAGTAAGAGGGAGGGGGAGGTCAAGGATGAGATGGAGGGATGGAGTGGAGAGTTATATGAGAGAGGGGAGCGTGAGCAGGGGGCAGAGCAGTGAAATGGCGAAGGACAGGGCGACATGGAGACGATTTGTTTGCGGCCACCCCTTACAGGACTAAGGTGTCTGGCAATAGACAGATAGATAGTCCTCTTGATGTTGCCTCCCCTTAGGTTATATACTCATTTATGTCTATTTTCTCTTTTCCTGTGATGCATTTACATAACATAATCATGTCTCCTCTCTTTCTTCTTTCCTGTAATGTTGGGAGGTTTAATTTTTCGAGTCTTTCTTCATAGCTTAGATCCCTTAACCTTTCGCCGCCACGGGTTTCCGGCTGCCACCCACTCCTCCTTACGGGAAATTTCCGAAATTTTGGCAAAAATACCCTTACTTCAAAACCTAATACAGTAAAACCTCGATATAACGGACTTCAATAGACCGGAATTCGGTTTCATCGGACTCGAGGAGCTACCGGACTAAATTCCTATATGACAGAAAAAGTCCGTTAAAGCCAGAAGCAGTCTGGACTGCCTGACCACTTCAGCTATGTTCACCACAATAAGGTAAATAAAAGACATGTTTATTAGTGTACAGTACAGTATTATTATATATATTAAACCATTTGATTAATGTAGTGAAGTTATAACACAGTACAGTAATGCAATGATAGTCAAAACAGTTTAAAAACCGTTCATGTGATCCGGACTTATGTCTGCTTTATCGGAAAAAGTCCGGGTCAGCAGGGGGAAGTCCAGATGTCGCTTTTATCGGAATTTTTCGCATTTTTCAGACTGGCTTGAGCCCCAATTAGTCCGTTATAGTGAGGTCTTACTGTACAGTATTTTCCAGACTATTAAAGCCAGAGAAAAAATTAAGTATACATAACACTCACCAACTCTTCCTCTTTCAAATGAAAGTATCCTGAGGTCTCCAGGTGGTCCCATTGATGAGTAAGGATAAGTTAAAGATGACTGGTTTTCCGTGTTTTGGCGGGCTAATCCGGTTGCGAGTCACTGCCAGTGGCCTTGGACTCACTGGCTGGCGTTGGCAGCACTGACCGGAGTAGTGGTTGTAACACTGCCCGGCCTCTCAGAATATTCCAATAATTTTTTCAACTTTTCTTTACACACTGTCATAAGGATTAGTCATCATCCCTTCCATGTGGTTCTCCATTGGGTTTTTCGCCTGTTTCATAGCGTCACACTATGCCCCGTAGATATATAGGAAAAGAATAGCTCCTTATTTTTATTACTCACTTCTTGCATCAATTATAATAATTTCCCTCTACTACGGCACTTATATTTGCACTTGACATCACAATTACGGGTAACTGCACTTTGAGAAGTAAATGCTCTGGCTGTTTCACAGTATGGTTGAGCACAAGGTAATTACTTGTACAGAAATTGTGACTAATTTGTACAAATCAGGGGCAACATGAAAATATTACTAATGTTTTACACAACTTACATTTTTTGTAGATCACATCACAAATACGCAAGCGCACACATATTCAACATTATTTTCCGAGTAACGAAGGAAAAAATTTAGTTGCAGCCAACCAGGTAATTTTCTTACTCTCCCATGCACTTTTGGTTTTCTTTCATTGTACTAGGGAGGGTTACTCAGGGTATTTCCAATCATTGCTTCACAAATAACCATAAACATTAACACATATTGCAATGCACTTGTAAAACTTATTATAAAACACTTATTTCATAACACTTACTAGATATAACTTATATCTTACATATCACTTATGTATAAAAAAAACACTTATGCATACCTGTTTACTACTAACAATTTCCCACACACCTGCTCAGTCACTGAGCCCTTTCCCCGGTGGTAAGGGCAGAAATTTTGTGGGGGTCAACGATGCAATTGGCCCCGCGCATGGAGAGACGGAATCGGACGAGGAGGATAAGAAAGATGTCACTTTACTACTACCAATTTCCCACACACCTGCTCAGTCACTGAGCCCTTTCGCCGTTGGTAAGGGCAGAACTTTTGTGGGGGCCAATGATGCAATTGGCCCCGTGTATGGAGAAACGGAATCGGACAAGGAGGATAAGAAAGATGCCACTCTACACTCTACCAATGCCGTGTAGACTGAGCCGCGCATCCGTGGGGTACCTGAGGGTCCTACCTACCCTGTGGGTATCACAGAAAATGGCCACGAGTTCAAAGGGTGGCGGGAAGGTGAGTGGGGAATATGCCGTCAGCCAGCGGCACTCCGTGCCCTGAATCATGACAGCTATACACGGCAGATGGCAGTTAGGGGTTAAGCTTGGTGCCCATCTTGTAGTGGTCCTTTGTACCTTTTCAATCTTCTCTATGTGTTTTTTGAGATGTGGATTCCAGACTATTGATGCATACTTCAGAGTTGGTCTGATGAATGATGTTATTATCTTCATTTATCCACTCACTTGATGCAGTGCTGCTCACGGGTGTCTGCCCTTTCCTCTCCTCCTTCCTTCTTTCCTTCCTTCCTCTTTTGTCTTTCTTTCCTTCATTCTTTCCTCATCCTTCTGTCTACAGGTGAATTTACGCTCCCTCCTCGGTCTTTCCTTCATTCATTCTTTCCTATTCCTTCTGCCTATGGGTGACTTGACACTGAGTGACAAGCCAAGTGGTTTCCTGTACACCAGAAAACCATTTACTCTGCTGGGTGGTAACCATATAACCAAATTATGGTGCCTGGTGGTTTAGCAGGTAATTAAGGGACTCCAATCGGATTGAGCCGGTAAAAGTTCATATCCAAGACGTGTTAGGGTTTACTGCTCATGTAATGCCACTCAAGGATGAGTGAGACTGGTCACTCTCATCTTAAATGTCAGGACCAACCTGCCTAACCCCGAGCTCCTACGCTGCCCATGGGGCAACACAGGATTGGATGACGGATGGATGGATGGATATTTATATGAATGCTACTCTCATATTAGCAAGCAGTATGTACATGTTTCTTACTTTTTCATTTATATGGTCAGCCAGTGATAGTCTGTTACTGATAATCACTACTTAATCCTTTTCCTTTTCTGATGTGTGTAGGGTTGAACTTCCTAACAGTCTAGTCTGTTTTCACTTTTACCAAATTTTATTACATAATGGGTGCACAAGAGATGTAGTGGTATTAGATACAGACTGTGAGATAATGCTGAGTTTATGTGTACGGCATGTCGAGGAGAGCAGGAATGAACTTGCTGGTGAGTCTCTTGAGTGTGTGAAGTTTTGTTATTTGGGAGACATGTTATGTGCCGGAGGTGGGGCTGGAGAGCTCTGTGGCTAGGGTGAGAAGTGGTTGGAAGATGTTCAGGGAGCTGTTGCCTCTCCTGACACTGATAGGACTCTCCCTATGTGCTACGGGGTCTTTGTATGCAGCATGTGTTAGGATTGTGATGCTGTATGGCAGTGAGACCTGGGCAGTAAAGGAAGAGGATATACGCAGGCCTAAATGTACAGAAATAACAATGATTAGGTGGATGTGCAATGCGTCCCTGCGTGCAAGGCCTGGGGGGGGCTGGGTTTATGATGGAAGGGTTGAGAGGTAGGATGGGACACGAATGCATTGGTGTTGTGATGAGGAGAGGTAGACTGAAATGGTTTGGGCATGTGGAGAGGATGGGGGATGATAACTGGGTGCAGAAGGTGAGAAGTGTTAATACTGGGGTTGGGGTTGCAAGGGGTAGACCGAGAAAGACGTGGGACAAGGTCACAAAGTACGACCTCAGGGTTAAGGGACTGAACAGGGAGGCTGCCATAGATCAAGCAGCATGGAGAGCCGCCATTAGGTGACCAAGGCCGACGCATGCAAGCATGTTGGAGCCTTCAAAAACGAAACGAAACAAAATGATATTTGTCCGCATTGAATTCCATTTGCCATCTATTGCTCCATTCATGAAGCTTATTTAATTCCTACTGTTGCTCTGTGCACGAGTCTGTCTGTAATATTCCTTTTTTATTTTTCCATCATCAGCAAACATATTCAAGTAGCTTCAACTCCATTGTTAGTGTCTATATCATTTATATACACACCTTGGTCCCAATTAACGGACCTATATGGTGGAACACTGATAATTACCCAAGTACTTAATAATAGTATACGTACATACATGCACACGTGTACACGTACCCATGATGAGCTGGTCTACACCAGTTTGCTGCCTCTCTCTCTCTCTCTCTCTCTTCCTCGTAAATAATACGAGGTAATACACACCCAATTCACACTGAAATCATACGAGTGGCTGAAAGTGTTATTTTTTATTATACTGTGAATTATGGTGATAAAATACAAGTGATTTAGTGATATTTTTGCGATAATCAGTGAAGTCATATGCTAAGTGCATTAGCTAGTGAACATTTTTGCATTTGCAAACTGTGCAGCTTTGCTATGAAATCTCTATCTATCTATTGCCAGACGTCTCAATCCCGAACGGGGTGGCCGCAAACAAATCGCCTCCATGTCACTCTGTCCCCTGCCATTTCACTACCACGCTCCCAACTCACACCCCCCTCTCTCATGAAATGACTCATGATATTATGTCAGTAAGTTTTATAAAAGTGGTAATAAAAGCCTTTCATGAAATTTTATAAAGTTTGTAATGATTTCCCGCACATCACTACTGTTTCGCTAAAGTCTAAACACTGTGGAATATCATAATAAAATCATACGAGACTGGCTAGAAGTTTTTTTGTTTAATTATTATTATTATTGTAACTGTTGTGATGAGGTAACGTGGCAGTAACACTATTTTGTACAGAAAAATCTTGTGGTTTGGTGGAAATTTCTACCTCACTGGGCTATTTCCCCCGTGAGACGGTCAAAACACACCTCGTATTCTCTCAAATCGTTCTCTGGGCTGGGAGTACCTATGGAAATGCATGCAGTTTGTTGGAAACGATAGTAGAAAGAATTAAATTTGTCTGACAAAAATTTTGGCTCTTAAGATTAAGGATAAGTGAGTTTAAAAACGAGTTGAAAACACACCATTTTTTTCCCTATTTCTCTGCACTGAGCACATTCAGAAGGTTGTCGTCATGGCTGCTGCAGCCAAAGGGTTAAGGCATCTACAGCAGGCAAGATTTGGCTGATCTGCATCATGGAGAGTTCTCCTGGTGTTTCTGGTGTTGCCGACATCAGTGTAATCTCCCCTTGTCTCACCTCCTGTAATGCGTCCTCGATAGATGCTGCAGTAATCACATCTTCTGTTGTGGTGGCTACACCAGCATTGATAATTTCAGATGTTGTGGATATTAAGCGACAGCTCACACTATTTGGAAATCATGCTATTTGATCACGCGCAAACTGGGACCAAAGTGTGTATATGTACTGCAGTGAGTTTAATTTTGCAAAGATCCCTAACCCTTTTCTCCTCAGCTGATAGCCAGGTGTAGCCTGATTGAAGGGATGATTTGATTAATAACCAAGGGAACTCATTCCCACCACATAGCTAATTCTCATTTAATTTCATGCAACCACCGATTAATACAGTCCAGTAAACTTTCAATTTACATGGACCCAGTTTGCACTAAACAAGTACTGTATGGAAAGATAAACCCTGATCCAGCCCAGTAAATGCAGGGAAAAAAATAAAAAGGTTCTGTGGTGGAAATCCCCAAAGCTGACCCCCATTTAGGGGAGGCGGTAGCTCGATCGGTAGAGAGTTGGCTTGCGGTCCCGTGGGACCCAGGTTCGAATCCTTGCTGGTGCAGGGAACAGTTTAAGGATTTGAATTTCATTAAATCAGGCTTTACTGATCTACCAGAAGACCCGCCGACATGTCGTAAAAATGACCCCTCTAATACCAATACACCAGTCCTGTATGAGACAGCCCTAGCATGTATTCAATATGGACGGTGGGTATTAAGCGCCGAAGTGGTGACATGTAGATTGTAGGAGGACGACTGGGCCTTGATAGCAGGCTGTGAAGCCTATGCCCAGAGTCGGACACATAAAAAAAAAAAAAAAAATCTACCCCCACTTCCCCAATAAAGTTTCACTGTTAGACCACACTGATTCATACTAACCCCATCTAAAATACACAAAATATTGTCTTTTTCCAGGATTTTGCTAAAAGAAATGGTCATACTTCAACATAACTAAAATGGCAAGCTATGAAAATGGACTGTTTACACTTGATCAACTGCCCATGCAGACATGCACATGCACACACACACACATTGCTTGTCGCCTGCCTCTTGTCTCTCTCTCACCACCCTGCCACCATTCATTATGTATTTTTAACTTTTTGTTGTTGTTGTTGTTGTTGCTTTATGCTACTGAAACAGCTTTTCACCAACCTCTAAGCAGATAACTCATTATCTAAAAATACGGTACCCACTTCCCCATTGCGGTTAGTAATAACCACTTATTTACAACTTTGTACACTCTAACCTTTTTTTATGCCCTGGGATGTTCCAAGAGGCTGTATGTATTCTACAACATACTGTAATGTTATTTGTAGGTATGATTAGGAGGGGATATAAATTTTTCAACAGGACCGAAAGGAAAAACTTTGGGATTTCATCATACCAATTAACCATACAACATGAGTTTCAATGGCACAATATGTGCATTCTAGGAGATTTCAATGTTCACCACCACCTTTGGCTCTCCTCTCCTTTCACTGATCCACCTGGTGAACAAGCCTACATCTTTTCTATCCTTAATGACCTAAAGCAGCTCGTACAGCACCCTACCTGTATCCCTGACCAACTTGGAGAGAGTTCCAACATACCTGACCTTTTCCTAACAACTAATCCTTCTGCTTACACTGTTGATCTTTTCTCTCCGTTGGGCTCCTCCGGTCATAATTTATCCTCATTACCTTAACCTGTCCTATCGCTCCTGTACGGCCTGTGGACCCTCCAAAGAAACGCCGCCTGTGGCACTTTGGAGCTGCAGATTGGGAGGCCCTCAGGCAGTACTTCTTTTATTTTCCTTGGAATGATTATTGCTTCCATTGCCGGGAGCCATCTGAGTGTGCCTTGCGCATTACGGAGGTTATTCTCTCGGGCATGGAAGCATACATTCCTTTCTCATATCCTCTGACTAATGCAAGAAAGCCTTGGCTTAACCACGCTTGTTCTAATGCTGTCCGCAACAAGGAGAGGGCCTATAAGAGGTACCAGAGCCAACCCACCCCTGAATCACATCTTTTATATATTTCTGCCCAGAATCGTGCTAAGTCTGATCTTCGCTTTGCTAAAAACAATTTCATCCGTGCTAAATGTTCTCAACTCTCCAACTCAAATTCTTCCCGCTCCTTCTGGCACCTTGCCACAAACCTTTCTAACAACTTTACCTCATCATCCTTCCCTCCTCTTTTCTACTCTGATGGCTCTGTAGCTATTTCTTCTACTGATAAAGCAGATCTCTTCGCTCAGACTTTCTCCTCCAATTCCACCTTAGACAATTCCAGTGCTATTCCTCCATCACTTCCCCCCTCTGACTTCCTCATGACTGATATTAAAATTTCTTCAGCTGAAGTATTTTCTGCCATCACTGGCCTCAATACTAACAAGGCATATGGGCCTGATGGAGTCCCTCTTGTTGTCCTCAAAAACTGTGTTTCTGTGCTTACACCCTACCTAGGTAAACTCTTTCGCCTTTGTCTATCAACTTGTACCTTTCCTTCTTGCTGGAAGTTTGCTCTCATTCAGCCAGTCCCAAAGAAGGGTGACCATTCCCAACCCTCTAACTATCGTCCAATTGCTTTAACATCCTGTGTCTCAAAAGTTTTCGAGTCCATCCTTAACAGAAAAATTTAAAGCATCTTTCCTGTCACAACCTTCTTTCTGATCGTCAGCATGGGTTCCGTCAGGGACGCTCCACTGGCGATCTTCTCACCTACCTTTCAGACTCCTGGTCATCCTCCTTTCGGGACTTTGGCGAAAGCTTTGCCATTGCACTTGACATCTCAAAGGCT
This sequence comes from Birgus latro, assembly GCA_018397915.1. Classification (NCBI taxonomy): domain Eukaryota; kingdom Metazoa; phylum Arthropoda; class Malacostraca; order Decapoda; family Coenobitidae; genus Birgus; species Birgus latro. The sequence continues at coordinate 44,108 of JAGKTI010003322.1, forward strand.
TTCGATCGAGTCTGGCATAAATCTTTAATTTCCAAACTGCCCTACTACGGTTTCTATCCTTCTATCCGTGCCTTCATCTCTAGCTTCCTTTCTGGTAGTTCTATAGCCACTGTTGTAGACGGCCATCGTTCTTCTCCTAGGCCTATCAACAGTGGTGTTCCTCAGGGCTCTGTCCTAACACCAACTCTCTTCCTTTTATTCATCAATGACCTTCTAAGCTGTACATCTGACCCTATCCACTCATATGCTGATGATTCCACCCTTCACCTTTCCATTCGGTTTCCGCAACGTCCATCTCAGCAGTTACTTCAACAAAAAAGGGATGAGGCTATGGCACACCTAATGTCTGACTTGGCTCATATCTCTGATTGGGGTAAAAATAATCTTGTTATTTTTAATGCATCAAAAACTCAGTTCTTACACTTATCAACCTGACAAAATCTTCCTCAGGATTACCCACTAATGTTTAATAGTGAACAGTTATGTCCTGCATCATCCTTGAACATGCTAGGGGTTTCATTCTCTTGGGATTTGTCTTGGAAAGAACATATTACATCTCTTGTGAAATCTGCTTCCAAGAGATTAGGTGTGCTAAGCCGATTCCGAACTTTCTTTACCCCTGCACAGTTGTTGACCTTGTACACGGGTACATGCAGCTCTTCTCAATAGGGTGGAGTCAAAGGCTTTTCATCTCATTAACTCTCCTCCTCTTACTGATTCCCTTCAACCTCTGTCTCTTCGCCGCACTGCTGCATCTTTATCTCTCTTCTATCGCTACTTCAACGGTCACTGTTCCTCTGAACTGTCTGCTTGCATCGTTCTACCTCTACGACGGCACGTAGTACCCGTCTAGCAACAAACTCTCATCCCTTTTCTGTCCAACTCTCTAATGCAAGAGTTAACCGTTACTCCCAGTCCTTCATTTATGCAACTGGTCAACTCTGGAACTGTCTTCCTCTGTCTGTATTTTCTACTTCCTATGATCTCCAGTCTTTCAAATGCAGTGTGTCCAGGCATCTCGAATTGAACGGATCTTGAATTTGACTCTCTTTTGTATTGTTTTTGCTTTTTCTTGGAAGGAACAGTTTTGCAGGCCTGTGCATTTATAAAAAAAAAAAAAAAATAGATTTGTGCTGTTAAATTCCCAGATACATCAGCTGTGCAAAATAAGGGTCTAATTTATTCAAGTTGTGAGAGTAACTTACCTCATTCAGATGAAAACTAGCCAACTATACACATCAGGGTTCTCTTCTATGTTATTTATATCATTTGAACATGAACATAGTGTGCATATAAGAGGAATATAGCAGTACAAGGGCGTATCAAGTGCTGGCAGTTTTGCCTATATACTACCAGTTGCCTCATATAGCATACAGGAGAATGCTATGTGCCATATACAGAAACAAATTGGTAAAAAAAAAAAAAAAAGAGTTGTTAAGAGCTTCTTAACTGATGTGAATACACATTTTACTACATACCTCTGTGCTCTGTGGATGATGGCTGTGTTGGACTGGACACCTCTTCAGCCTCCAAGCCCTCATGTGCTTGCTCTGCCTCCGAGCCCTCCTGTGCCTGCTCTGCCTTGCCTGCCTGGCCCTCTGCCTCCTCCTCCTCCTCTTCTTCCTCACCCTGCTCTGGTTCCTCCTCCTCCTCTTCTTCCTCACCCTGCTCCGGTTCCTCCTCCTCCTCCTCATCTTCTTCCCCTTCACCATCCACTTCTTCCTCCTCTTCTTCAACCTCTACCTCCTCCTCCTCTACCTCTTCCTCTTCTTCATCATCCTCAAGGTCAATCACTGTGAATGGAGTTCAGTGTTAGCTGCTTCAGAGGACAAAATAGTTATTTTAATTCCAAAATATCAAACATTTTCAAGACACAAGACACTGCAAATTAGGGGAAACTAGCAAATCAACTTTACAGGTACCAATGGAGCTTTTATAGACAATTTTTCTGTAATTTACATAGAAAAAAAAAAAAAAAAAAAAGAAACTATTTATCTATCTATTCCCAGACACCTTAATCCCGCACGAGGTAGCCACAAACAAATAGCCTCCATGTCGCTCTGTCCCCCGCCATCTCACTGCCCTGTTCCCATCTCACACCCCCCTCCCTCATATACCTCTCCACTCCATCCCTCCATCTCATCTTCAGCCTTCCCCTCCCTCTCCCCCCCTCCACCTGACTCACATACACTCCCCTCATCAGTCTCTCACCCTCCATCCTCTCCATATGCCCAAACCACCATAATGTGTTTCTCCTAACGGCTCCTATCACATCCACATCCACACCACAACACTCCTTCACTTCCTCATTTGTCAGTCTGTCTCTCCACGTGTCTCCACGTGCTCCCCTCAAATAACTCATTTCCACAGCTCTCACTCTTGACTTTTGTCCCTCCAACAGGGTCCAAGCTTCAATTCCATATGTTAGAGGTGGTATCACAATACTGTCATGTAGCAGCTTTTTCACTTCCATGCTCACTTCCCTGTTTCTAATCACTGTTTTCAAGGAACCAGCAACCTTTCTTCCCTGCTGCACCCTTTCAAGCACTTCATCCTCCAAACTTCCATCCTTACTCATCACACTACCCAAGTACTTTAATGCATTCACATTCTCCATATCCTCCCCATCCAATCTCACTGTACATTCACTGACTTCACTTCTCTTGAAGACCATCACTTTACTCTTCCCTACATTCACCTTTGCATTCCATTTCTTACACACTCTCCCAAAGCCATCTACCAAGCCTTGCAGCTCCCCTTCATCTTTACTCAACAACACAGTATCATCTGCAAACAACAGTACAGGGAGTTTCCATACACTGCCCCTCTCACTAGGGCTGCTCCAACATCCACTTCCTGACATTCTACCTTACCTCTTTTATAACCCCATCCATATACAGATTGAACAACCATGGAGACATGACACATCCTTGTTTCAATCCAACCTTAAAGTGGAAATATTCACTCAGTTCACCATCCACATGCACTGCAGCCTTAGCACCCTCATACATACTCTTCACGGCCTTCAACAACTTCCCATCTACTCCATATATTCTTAATACTTTCCACAATCCTTGTCTATCCACCCTGTCATATGCTTTTTCCAAATCCATGAAGGCTGCATACAACTTCTTTCCCTTCTCTAGAAACTTTTCCACTAAGGATCTAAGAATGAATATCTAGTCTACACAACCTTGCCTCTTCCTAAAACCTCCCTGTTCTTCTCCAACTAATTCCTCTGTTATTTCCCTAACTCTGACAATAAGTATCCTACTATATACTAAGAAGGCAAATGCCCCTATGATTACCACACACTTCTTTTCCCCTTTTCCTTTGTACAGGGGAATAATTATACCTGACTTCCAATCCTCCGGGACTCTACCCTCCTTCCAGGCCAATCTGCACACATTCCACATCCATTCTATTACTATCTCTCCCCCATGCTTCAGCATTTCACCACTCCATCAATTCCTGGGGCTTTCCCCATTTTAACTTTCTTCATTGCTTCCACCACTTCCATCCTACTGGATCCTTCCTCTTTTTCCACATCCGTCCTTCTCCCAGCCATACCCCAGCCACTTATACTTGCATTACTTTCATTCTCTATGTTCAATAATTCATTAAAGTGTTCTCTCCATCTTTTTTTTTTTCTTTTTTATGTGTCCGACTCTGGGCATAGGCTTTACAGCCTGCTATCAAGGCCCAGCCGTCCTCCTACATACCATACACCTCTACATGTCACCACTTTGGCGCTAACACCCACCGTCCATATTGAATACATGCTAGGGCTGTCTCATACAGGACTGGTGTATTGGTATTAGCGGGGTTATTTTTACGACATGTCAGCGGGTCTTCTGGTAGATCAGTAAAGCCTGATTTAATGAAATTGAAATCCTTAAACTGTTCCCTGCCCCAGTGAGGATTCGAACCTGGGTCCCTCGGGACTGCAAGCCAACTCTCTACCGATCGAGCTACCTGTTCACTTTTTCTCCCCGCTCCACTAGTAATCTACTATTTTTATCTTTCACACCCCAACTAACTTCTTTGGCACCCTAACTCTCTTTACCTCTTTCCAGAACATTTTCTTACTTTCTCTTCACTTTACACTCAAATTCCTTCCAAATTCCTCATCCACTCTCTTCTTACTCTCTCTTACTAATCTTATCACCTCTCTCCTCCTCTCTACGTATAACTCTATCTTCCGTCTCTTAATTTCTTCGACGCCCCTGTTCCTTATCCACTCAGGTAATATATATAATGAGACTGACTGCTGAGTGAATGTTTATTTGCTAAGTTATATCTCAGTATCAAATGCAGTGTTGCCAACCTTGTGAGTGTGGAGTGGCCTGGTCCTGCCCCACCTCAGCAGCCACTGAGTCTGCCTCAGTGAAGGAGTCATGTGTTGTGTCGTCCTGTGCACCGGTCACCGTGATGGTCGGTGGCGGAGGTGGTGGTGGACATGCTGGCTCATGGGGTCCTGCCTCACCCTCACTCGTGCTCACACCACCTTCGCCGCCCGCCTCACCTGCTGGTGACCGAGGCAATGGTGTGCTGGGATGTGATCGGTTGGTGTCATCTAACTGAGCGAGGTCCATTCGGGTGTCATCAATAAGTCCACCCTCTGCCATCTGAGCCAGACCACCTGCAATACACCAAGCACAAACCTCATTATTGTATACAAGTACAACTGCACACAGCAATACTGGTCCTCTTATTTTCTTCTTTTCTGTCAATCATTGAAGCTAACATAACAATCTGAGAAGTCTGCTGGACTGTCAAACTTGCAATACACTGGGTTTTGAAAGTCACTGCTTGCTGTTTGTTATTTCTTGTAATGAAGTGAATCAACATTTATGTGTTTAACTGTACATAAACCCACCAGTATAGTATCAGTCTTATCCAACAACAGATGCTCCACACTTTCATACACAGATGTATTTTCTAATTTCCTCTGCCTTCCACATTAATATTCACGGATTTTTTCACTTAATATTCATCATCCATTCTCTCCACATGTCTAAATCACACTACTTTGCCCCAAAGCATCACATCACCAATCTATCTCTAAGCTGCTCATTGGCAATTCTGTCATTCATGGAAGCACTAGACATCTATCTTGTCATCTGCATCTCTACACACTCAAACCTATGTATGTTTTCCCCCTTTACTCCCGAAGTTGTACATAATACATTACACATCTTACATGCAGCAGGAAATGTTTTATTAAGTGTCAAGATGGTAACAGAGGAATACTTGCCTGCCAAATGCTGGGTTAGAAAACAGGTAAATAGGGCAAATCTGAGTTTCAGGGACTTTTACTGAATAACCTAAAAAGCTTTGAAAGGTAGAATATGATATTTAAGGCAGCAAATCAGGTGAAGTGGGAAAACAGCGATATCACAGGTGAGCAGAATGCGAAGAACGATGAAGGAAAGGCAGTGGTGATCAGTGAGGTTATTAAAGACACCTGGAGAGAGCATTATATCCGACTGCTGAATGAGGAGTTTGACTGGAACAGGGAAGGTTTGGAGTCAGCAGATTCAGTCTTTGGCCTTTGGCCTTTGATTGACATTATTACTGTTTGCAGGGTAGTAGGCAGGATGCAGGTCGGGAAGGCAGCAGGTGTGTCTGGGTTGACAGCTGACATACTGATGGCCTCAGGAGGTAAAGGAGTGAGGTTAGTTACAGATTTCATAAATACTATTATATATGAGCATGCTGTCCCAGATGGCTGGCTTGAAGTGTGTACAGGGGAAAGGGAGTTGCCCTGGAATGAGGAAATTACAAAGGCATAAAACTTTTGGCTCATATAATGAAGGTAATGGAAAGAGTTCTAGAAATGATTAGAGAAAGAGTGACTATTAATGAGATATAGTTTGGGTTTATACCAGGCAAAGGGACCAAAGATGCCATATTTATTGTTCGACAGCCTCAGGAAAAATGTATAGGAAAGAAAAGAGATCTGTACTTTGTTTTAGTTTATATGTTGAAGGCCTCTGAGAATCCCCATGGAGGTGGTGAAGTGGGCAATGAGAAAGCATGTGACTGAGGAGTGGTAATGCCTATTTATGTGAGTACTCACACCCAGGTGAGAGTGAATGGAGATTTGAAGGATGAATTTTCTGTGAATGTTGGTGTCCATCAGGGGTCAGTCTTGGGCCCCTTATTGTTTATAATGGTGTGTGAAGCCCTCTCACGTGACTTCAGATTTGGACTCCAGTAGAAGATGTATGCTGATGATTTGGTGTTGATCGCAGAGAATGAAAGGAAGGCAGAGGAAAGATTTAGGAAGTGTAGAGATGGTAAAGGGAACATGAGCTTGCGTAAATGCAGATAAAACAGAAGTGATGGCATCTAGGGCTGGTAGCAGTACTGTCAAAGAAGAGGATGAGTAGCCATGTGCGGTTTGCCATAATGGAGTGGGAAGTGATTCCATCTTGTGTAGTATTTGTGATAAGTAGGTGCATAAGAGACACAGTGGTATTAGAGGTATACTGTGAGATAATGCTGATTTTGTTTGTGTGGTGTGTCAGGGAGAGCATGTAGAAATTTTCAGATGCAAAAAGATTGATTTTGATGGTGAGTCTCTTGAGTATTTGGAAACATTTTGCTACTTTGGTGATATGGGGCTGGAGCTAGTTCTGTCGCTAGAGTGAGGAGTGGTTGGAAGAAGTTCAGGTAGCTGTTGCATCTCCTGACATTAAGATGGCTCTCCCTCAGTGCTAAGGGATCTTTGTATGTGGCATTTGTTAGGAGTGTAATGCTGTATGGTAGTGAGATCTGGGCAGTTAAGGAAGAGGATACTGATAGGCTCAAACATACAGAAATGGCAAGAAATAGGTGGAGGTGTAGGGGAGCCCGGGGGGGGTGGGGGGGGGGGGGGGGGGGGGGTAGGATTATGACTGAAGAGTTGAAAGGAAGGATGGCACTGGAGTACATTGGTGTTGTGATGAGGAGGGGTAGACTGAGATGGTTTGAGCATGTGGAAAGGATGGACGATGAAAACTGGGTGCAGAAAGTGAGAAGTGTGAATGGTAGGGGTAGGGCTGTGAGAGGCAGACCAAAATAAGACCTAGGACTAGGTCACAGAGTGTGACCTCAGGGCTACGGGACTGAATAGGGAAGCTGCCAGAGATTAGGCAGCATGGAGGTCTGCCATTAGGTGACCAAGACCAACATATGCAAGCATGTTGGAGCCTTAATAAGTGAAACAAAACAAAATAAAGAGAAAGTCACCTCAATGTCAGGAGAGGAAACAGGTCTCTAAATTTCTTCAACCCTGGAAGTGGATGTACATACAGTACTGTAAGTGAAGAGTACAGGTAACATATTTATTTCATTACCTAAACTGGCATACCAGACTATCGACTGTACCAACTACCGGCAGTATATGGTGGGTTGGACATATAATGTGATAAATCAAACACAAATTCCACTGATGGCACATGTGATGATGTGTCAAGGTACAGATATTACCTCATCTTGGCACAGTGTGGGTGTAGGTTGCTCTATATAATGCATTATTCTGTATTATATTATAAAACACTTACTTGTATGTGATGGGTTGGACACATCATGTGCCGCAGCAAACACAAAACCACCTGATGGTACATGTGGTGATGTGCCTGGGTCAGGGAATGCATCACCTCGCCTGGGCACAAACAACGTGGGTGTGGATGGCACTATGCTGTCATCGCCGGCCTCCTCATATTGTGGCAGCTGGGTGACAGGTGGCAGAGACTGTCGGCCCGAAACAGAGCCTGTCCTGTCCTGTCGGGTAGTGGGGCGGGGCTGCACCAAACCACCCCGGATAGTCTGGGGTGCCCCATCACCTCTGCTGGAAGATGATGGTTGGCTAGGGCTGGGGGAGGGCTGGGGTTGGCTCTCACCCTCTCTGTCACCTTGTGAGTCCTCACTGTCTCTGGGTACCTCTGGAGATATCTCTGCCTCTGCCTCTACCTCTGCCTCTACCTCCACCTCTGCATCTGCCTCAGCATCTCCCATATCCTCCTCTGCCTCCATCTCTGCATCTGCCTCAGCATCTCCCATATCCTCCTCTGCCTCCTGGCAGTGATCATCCTCAGCCTCCATCTCCCTGGCAGTGTCTTCTTGTTCCATCCCTTCATCAGTGTCCTTCTTATCATCATTTTCATCATCTGATTCTATGTCATGAATGTCATCAGCATCTACATCCTGCTCCTCTTCCTCCTCATCTTCCTCTTCCTCCTCTTCCATCTCTTCATCTTCCTCTCCTCCTCCTCTTCTTCCTCTTCCTCCTCCGGTGGGTAACTCTCGTCATCTGATTCTAAACATATGATGTCTCCATCATCGTCACTGCGTGGGCCATGACTGGTGCAATGGTCTGGGTGTGATGATGATGGGCCAGGGTCCTGAAAAGGGCCAGGATGTGGATCCTGGTCCGAGTTGTCAGGTTTGAGTCGCTTGGCCTGGCTGGTGGGCGAGTCAAGTGGCCTCTTCCGTGGTCTGCTTGTGTCCTGGGTGCTGACTGGGCTAACCACAGCACTGGCCTTGGATGCCTGAGTGTCGACAGACATATCCTGGCCATCTAGGTGAGATGACTTACTGGCCATGGACACTGATGTCATGGTATTGACTGGAGAGGTGCTGGCTGGGGCAGAAGACTGGCTGGCGAGAGTGGCAGCAACAGACGAGGTAGTCACTGTTGTCTGCAACGAAGTAGACTCTGCCACTGCTGCACCGGAATGAGAGGTCGCAATTGACTGGCTGGCCATGGCAGTCTTGGCTTGGGTTGACTGTGATGTACTCTGAGAGAGGGGCTGAGAAGGTGGCTGCTGTGATGAGGTAATGGAGGGAAGGGCAGCAGTGGTGGTGGTGGTGGTGGTGGAGACAGAGATGGGTGTGGGTGACACGGCAGTGGAGGGTGTGGTGGCAGTGGTGGGCATGGTGGCAGGTACAGGTGTCACAGTGGCATGAGATGGTGTCACTGTGGACGACACTGTGCCATCACTGTGAGTGTCTATTGGTGGCACTGCCATTACTGTGGACCCCTGGCTAGCACAAGGGCTTGACCTGGGGCTTTGGGGAGGGGCCATGGGGCAGATGCTGGCTGTACGGATGGGACGGAGTGGTGGCATCATCTGTGTGGCCACCTGGCAATGTCGGGATACAGACTCAGCCACAGAGGTGTTCACTGGCTTGATGTTGGTTGTGGGAGGAAGGTCAATACTGCTTTTATCTGAAACTATACTGGCAGCTAGCGTGACGTCCTGTTGGTATAAAATATAACAAAGTGTTACTGCATTATTATTATTATGATTATTGTTATCCATCCATTATCTAATCCTTTGTTGCCCCATTATGAGCATAGGAGCCCGGGGCTAGGCAAGTTGGTCCTGACATTTAAGATGAGAGTGACCAGCCTCACTCATCACTGAGTGGCATTATGTAAGCAATAAACCCCAACCATCCCTTGGATATAAACCTACACAGGCTCAATCTAATTTGAGTGCCTTAACTATCCCCTAAACCACCAGGCACCATAATTTGGTTATATGGTTACCACCCAGTGTAGTAAATGGTATCCTGGTGTACAGGAAACCATTTGGCTTGTCACTCAGTGTAGCCACCCATAGGAAGAAGGAAGAGGAAAGAATGATGGAAAGAAAAATACAAGAGTGAGTGTAAAGTCACCCACAGACAGAAGGAAGAGGAAAGAATTAAGGAATTATTGTTATTATCATTATTATTATTAGTAGTAGTAGTAGTACAGTGGTAGGTGGGGGCACTCACCATCCACTCACTCGAAGTAGTGTTGCTCTCGGATGCCTGCCTTTTCCTCTCTTCCTTCCTTCTTTCTTTACTTCCTATTCTGTCTATCTTTTTTTTCATTCTTTCCTCTTCTTTCTGTCTATGGTGGCTCTACACTGAATGACAAGCCAAATAGTTTCCTGTACACCAGGAAATCATTTACTATGCTGGGTGGTAAACATATAACCAAATTTTGGCGCCTGGTGGTTTTGTGGGTAATTATGGTGCTCCAACCAGATTGAGCCTATGCAAGTTTATATCCAAGGGTGGTTGGAGTTTATTGCTCACGAAGTGCCACTCAAGGATGAGTGGGGCTGGTCGCTTTCATCTTAAATGTCGGGACCAACTTGCCTAGCCCTGGGCTCCTACGCTCTTCATGGGGTGACACTGGATTAGATGATGAATGAATGAATAAATTGTTATTATTACCATTATTAATATTATTATTATAATCAATATTGTTATTATTACCATTATTATTATTATTATAATTAATATTGTTATTATTACCATTATTATTATTATTATTATTATTATTTTATTATAATTATTAATTTTATTATTATTAATATCATCATCTGGACCTCATTTCCTACCCTATGGTAGGATAAGGAGTAGCAATGTCCAGACAGCCAAAGTTTGCCCAATTCAATGGGCCACACTTCATTCAATCATCACTCAAGCCATCAAAATCCTGGCTCCATCTGATATGGCAAAAAAGTTTCACCACGTTCTGCAGCTTCACATACACTAATCAGATAGAGCCAATGGAAGCCCCCACAAACTGGAAAAAGATGCCTCCGCTCGCCAGATAACTTTACGTAAAATGCAAAAGTGGGGTCAACTTGAATTACCCTCTGTTATACAGTTTTTGTGTTACTTCACTGAAAATAGGATATTTATTGATTTATCTACATATAATACTGGAGAAAAAATGGCCTCTTTATCCAAAAATAATAGAAATGGAAGATTGCGTCCATCTCAGTTAAGGGACAGTCTACATGCAATTATTATGTTGCCCGAGTATTGATCGCTGTTATGTTTTAAGGTGGTAAATGTACATCTGTAAGGAAAAATGGTAAATGGGTATAACGAAATTGTATCTTACGTACCAAATGAAGGAAATATAGTACTTAAACGATCGAAGATTGTATGAACCCACTGAGAGCATGTGGAGGCGCTTTCTCGTGGGTAGCGAGGCGTAGTTTGTGTGCCCGCCACCAGGAGCCCAGGGTGGTGCTGATGATGTGTATACACCACACCTGACACCCATGCCTTTTGAAATCAGCTGATGAAGCCAGAAAATATAGTGTCATGGTCCACTGTGCAGCTAAAATATATGTGGAAAAATGGATTGTAGCAGAAATGAGACATTTTCTCAAAGCAAGAGGAATACCATGCCTTAAAAAATTCGGGTCGCTGATCTTGGCACCGTAAGATTTCGGCTGTACAGTTCTTACTATTATTAAGTGTATAATGGATGAAATCATGTCCAGATTTGCCAAATGAAAGATTACGATCTTTGGGAACTGTATAACTTTTACCAACAACTGAGACTCATAACACTTGGGAAAAATGTGATGAATGCAAAACACACACAATAAGCTCATGGATTTTAGTAAACTCTATAGAGAACTTTTCAGTGTAAATCTCATTTAAAACATCAGTAAAATATCTAAGATTAATATAGTACTGGTATAATGTTTTATCCATGAGTAATAATCCCGATAGGAATTTTTTTTATAGGACGATATGATATTTAGGGTGGCAAATCAGAAGAGGGATAATCGGGATATTATAGGTGAGCAGTGTGTGAGGAATGATGAAGGAAGGGTAGTGGTGAACAGTGGGGATATTAAAGATGCATGGAGAGAGCATTATAGCCAGATGTTGAATGAGGAGTTTGACTGGGACAGGAAGGGTTTGGAGCCAGCAGATCCAGTGTTTGGCCCTTGGCATTTGATTGACACAGCTACTGTGAGTGAGGCAATAGGCAGGATGCAGGTGGGGAAGGCAGCAGGTGTGTCTGGTTTGACCACCGAAATGCTGAAGGCCTCAGGAGATATTGGGGTAAGGTTGGTCACTGACCTGATAAATATGATTATATATGAGTGTGTTGTCCCAGATGATTGGCTGAAGAGTGTAATTGTAAATGTGTACAAAGGAAAGGCTGATGCCCTGGAAAGAGGAAATTACAGAAGTATAAAGCTCTTAGATCAGGTAGTGAAAGTAATGGAGAGAGTTCTAGAAGGTATGATTAGGGAAAGAGTGAATATTGATGAGATGCAGTTTGGGTTTATGCCAGGCAGGGGGACCACTGATGCCATATTCATTGTTCGACAGCTTCAGGAAAAATATATTGGAAAAAAAAAGGGAACTGCATTTTGTTTTCGTTGATTTGGAAAAGGCCTTTGACAGAGTCCCTAGAGAGGTGGTGAAGTGGGCAATGAGAAACCTTGGGTTGGAAGAGTGGCTGGTTAGGGTGTTTATGGCCAAGTATGTGCGTGCTCGCACCCAGGTAAGAGTGAATGGAGATTTGAGTAACGAGTTTTCTGTGAATGTTGGTGTGCATCAGGGGTCAGTTTTGAGTCCCTTGTTGTTTATCATGGTACTTGAAGCCCTCTCACGTGACTTCAGAGATGGACTCCCGTGGGGGATGTTGTATGCCGACAATTTGTTGTTGACTGCAAAGAATGAATGGGAGGCGGAGGAAAGATTTAGGAAGTGGAGAGATGGTATGGGGCACAAGGGCTTAAGGGTAAATGCAGATAAGACAAAGGTGATGGTGTCTGGGGTTGGTGGCAGTGCAGTCAAAGAAGAGGGAGAGTGGCCATGTGCAATTTGCCACAAAGGTGTAGGAAGTAATTCCATCTTGTGCAGTGTCTGTGACAAATGGGTGCACAAGAGATGTACTGTAGTGGTATTAAAGGTAGACTACAAGATAATGATGATTTTATGTATACGGCATGTCGGGAAGAGCAGGTGGAGATTGTTAGGCATGAAAGGATTGAACTTGCTGTGAGTCTCTTGAGTGTGTGGAAGAGTTTTGTTATTTGGGAGACATGTTATGTGCTAGATGTGGGGCTGGAGCTAGCTCAGTTGCTAGGGTGAGAAGTGGTTGGAAGATGTTCAGGGAGCTGTTGCCTCTCCTGACATTGGAGACATGTTATGTGCTGGATGTGGGGCTGGAGCTAGCTCAGTTGCTAGGGTGAGAAGTGGTTGGAAGATGTTCAGGGAGCTGTTGCCTCTCCTGACATTGAGAGGACTCTCCCTACATGCTAAGGGGTCTTTTTATGCAGCATGTGTTAGGAGTGTGATGCTGTATGGTAGTGAGACCTGGGAAGTAAAGGAAGAGGATATTCGGAGGCTCAAACATACAGAAATGACAATGATTAGGTGGATGTGCAATGCGTCCCTGCGTGCAAGGCCTGGGGGGGGGGGCTGGATTTACGATCGAAGAGTTGAGAGGTAGGATTGGACTGGAGTGTAACTCACCGGGTCGGTCAGGATCACTTGATGGTAGTGATTGTCAGCTTTTACCCTCCCGGAAGGGAGCTGAGAGCTCATGTAGTCCGATCTATGGGCAAGGCTGTAACCTTCACACACGCACACACCCATCCCCTTGCTCAAGGGGGACCGTAACCACCCAGTTCGTCAGTGAAACTTTTAACAACCTGAGCGAGGCACGAACTCCCGTCTACCAGATGGCAAGCGAGAACACTACCACTGCGTATTGGTGATGTGATGAGGAGAGGTAGACTGAGATGGTTTGGGCACTGGAGAGGATGGGGGATGATAACTGGTTGCAGAAGGTGAGAAGTGTTAATACTGGGGAAGGGGTTGTGAGGGGTAGAGCGAGAAAGACATGGGACAAGGTGTGACCTCAGGGTTAAGGGACTGAACAGGGAGGCTGCCACAGATCGAGCAGCATGGACAGCTGCCATTAGGTGACCAGGGCCGACGCATGCAAGCATGTTGAAGCCTTCAAAAACAAAAACGAAAATGACGGTACACCAGCTCTGAGTGGATAGTGACCCCATGCTATTTAGTGATCTGGCGAACATTAGCAACTTTCAGGAGTTTGCAGGGGCTCTAATTCAAACACTATCGTGTAAAAAAGGGAGTGCCAAATCCCTGGTTATGCACTTCTCTGCACAGAATTCATTCAGCCAGCTCGATCTCTTGTCAGTCCCTCAGACTCATGAACTTCCATACCTCTCTTCTTCACACACTCATCCACCATATCCCTCCACCTTCTCTTCTTGGCCTACCTCGCCTCCTCCCTCCTTCAAATTCACTCGGATATACCCTTTTCCCACTCAACTGTCATCCATTCTCTCCAAGTGACCATACCATCTCAGTACACTCTCTTCGATTCTGGTGTCCACAGACTTCCTCACTCCGCATCTTTCATAAATCGCAGTATTCCATATCCTATCCACTCTCTGTATTCCACATACATTTCTCAGCAGTCCCATCTCCACTGCTCTGACTCATGACTTTTCATTTTGATGCTAAACCATAGTCTCACATCTGTAAGTTAAAGTTGGCACTAACCCTCATTCATATAAGCCTCGTGCAGTTGCAACAGTCAAGCCTCTGTTTCTAATCAAGGGCTTCATAGCACCAGCTACTTTCCTTCCTTGTGTCACTCTACTTTCCACTTCCTGTGCATATTTTCCTCCCTGTTCAGTCCCTTAACCTTGAGGTCACACCTTGTCCCATGTCTTTCTCGCTCTACCCCTCACAACCCCTTCCCCAGTATTAACA
>JAGKTI010003323.1:0-13029 GCA_018397915.1 Birgus latro
TCCTACATAAAATTACGCATGGCCCTATGCAAAGACAGAGAGAGAGATTACTATTTTTCACCAGATGCTGCCCTGGATGTTTATCTTCAAGTTTATCGTAAACAAAAAACAAAAAAAACAAAAACAAAAAATTTCCTTCATTTTTGTGCACACCATGGAGTGGGATAAAAAAAGATAATTTGCACAATCCACGGGTTAAGGCACAAAATGATCCACAGGTATACATGGCGAGTGATAAGAGGGATGGATGGTGAACTGAATGAATGGAAGGCAATGACTGACTGAGTGTGTGTGGAAGACAGAATGAAATGGTTTGTAAATATGCACGAGCATACAGAGGGTGGGGGAGTGAACTTTCTGACCACCTCTGACCACCATTTGGTAGGGGTGAAAGTCAAGGTTCAAGTGTAATGGAAGAATAAGAGGAGGAAAGGACAGGAAGTAGTAGTCCATACAAGGAGGATAGAAAGGTTGCAAAAGGATGGAAAAAAAAGGCAGAATGTAAGAAAGAAGTGAAGAAGCAATTGAGTAAATACGATCTGGAGCACATGAGGGAGGTGGAAGGTGTGTGCAAGATTTCACAGAAGAAATCTGTGCAGCATGTGAGGTGGTATGTGTGTGGTGAAGAGAAGACGAAAGGGGATGCAAGGAACAATATGGTGGAATGAAGAGGCGAGGCAAGCTGTGGCGCAAAAGAAGAAAGCATATACAGTAGTGAGTGAACAAGAAGCAGGCACGAAGGAAGTTGAGAGACGGAAGAGAGAGTTATATGTAGAGAGAAAGAGAGAGGTGAAAAGATTAGTAAGAAAGAGTAAGAAGACAGTGGATGAGTAATTTGGAAGGAATTTGAGTGCACAGTGGAGGGAATGTAAGAAAATGTTCCGGATGGAGGTAAAGAGAGTTAGACAAGGTGATAAAGTTAGCAGGGGAGTGAAAGGTAAAAATGGTAGACTGATTGTGGAGAAGGGAGAAAAAGTGAACAGATGAAGAAAACACTATAAGGAACTGTTAAACATAGAGAATGAATGCAATGCGAGTACCGTATAAGTGGCTGGGGAATGGCTGGGAGATAGAGGATGGTGAGAAGGGTGGAAGATATCAGTTGGATGGAAGTAGTGGAAGCAATGAAGAAAGTCAAAACGGGGAAAGACCTAGGAACTGATGGAATGTGTGATGAAATGATGAAGCATGGGGGAGAGATTGCAGTAGAATGGGCATGGAAGATGTGCAGATTGGCCTGGGAGGAAGGTTGAGTCCCAGAGGATTTGAAGTCAGGTATAATTATTCCCCTGTACAAAGGAAAAGCGGAAAAAGAAGTGTGTGGTAATCATAGGGGCATTGGTCTTCTTAGTGTAATGGGAAAAGTATATGGTGGGATATTTACTGACAGAGTTAGGGAAATAACGGAGGAATTAGTTGGAGAAGAACAGGGAGGTTTTAGGAAGGGATGAGGTTGTGTAGATCAGATACAGGTGGTCCTTGCCTAGCGCAGGTATTTGTTTCTGCACTGACCTAGCGTTACGCAAATATCACGTTAGAGCTGGAGTTCCCAACCTTTTCATCACTGTGCCCTCCTTTGGTCAGGACTGTATTCAAGATGCCCCCCCACCCTCTGATGCCTCAACAATGATGCTTTTATGTGTTCCATATGGATGGTGAAGAAACTAGATGGCAACACTACATGTGGTTGCTCGAAATGACGGTTGTGAAGTTTTCCTATCAGAGTTTCTTATTCATACACATCTTTGGGAATACCCTGTATGCATTTGAATGGCCTAGCCCTATGTTGAACTCTGATTACCCCACGCACCCTCTGGCAATATCAAACGCCACCCAAGAGGGGCCCACCCCCCCGGGTTGGGAAATGCCACATTAGAGGGACTCTTGAAAACCTCTATTTCCTTCCACACTCCTGACCAAAGTCCACGTTCCCCCCCCCTTGTGGCACAAAAATTTTTTATACCCCCAATTTAAACATCAAAAAAAGCAATAATATGTTAGGAATCTGGGATATCATAAAATAATAGCTAGGAGAATATAGGTTGACTCTGGAAGTAGGATGTAACATAGCTCACAGTAGGAAGCAACACAGCTTGCACTTTTGTACAGTGGGAAGATGACCAAGGAGGAGACATACACACATACAGGGTTCTAGAAGGTTCCGAGACATGGCTAGTCCACGTGACAAGGTATTCCTACACTTGAGAGGATGGTACCTAGATCAGATTTAGGAGAGAGACCAGGGAGAGAGGAGCTCGAGTTAGGAGCTGGAGAAGAGGGGGTTTAACTAGAAGAGGGAGAGTTGGGAGAGTTAGCTAGCAGCTTACCCGTGGGGGTAGGGGGGTTTTCAAGAATTCTCCCCCAGTATCCCTGCTTGTCATAAGAGGCGACTAAAAGGGTTGGTGGTGGGCTAATGCCCCACCCTGTAAAACAACTAACTAAAAATACGAACAAGAAGCCTCGGACCAGGACTGACCAAACGTTGACGACAAAGGACCGGACAAAGGACTTGTTACGGATTGCAACCTGGAATGTATGGGGTATGAATGATGAGGTGAAAGAGAGAGAGATTGTACAGGTGCTTGAGGGTGCAAAAGTGGATATACAGTAAAACCTCGATATAATGGACTCCAGTAGACCAGAATTCGCCTTTATCGGACTCGAGGAGCTACCGGACTAAACTCCTATACAGTGAAAGCTCGATTATCCAGGCTCGGATTATCCAGCCTTCGGTATATCCGGGCCATGACTGAATGGTTCAGTGGTACAGTAATACATAGAATTATTCGTACGATAGCTCCGGTAGCTAGCGTGCGAGGCATGGGTAAACGAGCGTGAGTCTGCCCCCTTCCCCCACACCTCCTGCTCACAACTCGATCACATGGATGGCAAGGTGGAGTTTTGTTAGGCGACTGATAACCTAACCTAGCCTAACATTGCTTAACTACCTAATAATTTAACCTATCCTAACCTGGGCTCCAGTTGGAGAATTGGGAAACGAAATCCACTTCTAATTGAAATCCACTTCTTATTACGCTGAATAAGTTTCTTCCACTGTGCCAGAAACAGTCGTAGGTACGGCCTAAAGAACGTGATGATGATAAAGGAGGAAATCTTTCAGCAAGAGAAGGTAATTATTAACAAATTCAAAGTAGAACAATACAGAAAACAAAGTAGAGGAATATGAATTGAACTGGTAAAGTCTTTAGGCTGTATGCTTAGACGAAAATTTATGGGTTTCACAATTTTAGGGGATGAAATGGAACAGAAATGTTTGCTAATCAGAAAAAATTACTCTACCATCTCACGTGTTCTCTTAAGTTAGCATTCAGTTTCACATTCTTCGTTTGATATTCCGCTTCCCATTTCAGACTGGCAGAGCATACAGTTATTTCTGTCTCTTTCAGTTAAGTGTACATTATGTTTATTCTTTTGTTCGTTCTTAAGTGTGTGTGTGAAAGAGAGAGTATTGATGCAAACAATAATGTATTACATTAACCCCTTCATAGTTGTCTGCCTCGAACGATGCTTTACTGTACCAGTGTCAATGACGATGAGTTAAAAGCTATAAAAAAAACTGCGAGCAATTATGGGAAGGGATCGAAGGTCACTGATATGTTTACACGACCCTACTCTACTGTCGCAAGCAGCCAGATGTCTTCGCCAATATGTTTAAATGCTAATGTAACATGCCCCTTAATTTTGAGTAAGTTTCTTCCATTATGCTGAAAACAATAGTAGGTAAGGCTTAAGGAACATTATGATAATAAGAGAGGAAATCTTGCTGCAAGAGAAAGGTAATTTACCACCCTCAAAATAAGCAGAAAAATACAGAAAACAAACTAGAGGAATATAAATTGACTTGGCAAGGTCATTAGGCTGTATGCTTACAGGAAAATTTATAGGTTTCACAATTTTAGGGGACGAAATGGAGCAAAAAATGTTTACTAGTCAGAAGAAAAAAAAAAAAACTTTTGTCTCACGTCTTCTCATAAGTTAGCATCCCACATTTTTTGTTCAATGTCGCGGTTCCCAACACATTTCGGACCGACAGAGCATACAGTTATTTCTGCTCTTTGCAGCTAAGTGTACATTTACTGCTCATTCTTCGTTTGTTGTTATGTGTACGTTTGAGACAGTATTGATACAAATAATTATGTATTTCATTAACCCCTTCATAGCTGCCATCCTTGAACAATGCATTACTGCACCGGTGTCAATGACATTGAGTTAGGGAGCTATAAAATCTGCGAACAATTATGGGAAGGGAACGAAAGTCACTGGTATGGTTATACAAACCTGCTGTACCATCCCAAACAGCCAGGCGGTCACTTCATCCCAGATGTTTTCGTCAATATGTTTTAATGCTAATGTATCATGCGCCCTAATTTTATTCTTTCGTGATTCATAGCAAATCAGAAGATGGGTTTAGGGACAAAAAAAAATTAAAAGTGCACCAGACGAGTCTTACCACATCTGTAAGAAAATGAAACTGATTTTGGAACATAGAAAACATGGTTCCAAGGCTTGCCACGGGAGCACACAAATTTCTGAACTCACGGCCATTGAGGGGGCTAAACATATGCTTTACTGTAAGCAGTAAAAGCACCTTACCAAATCAGTTCATCCTGATATTCTGTTATGTTTTTCTGATTGTTTCTGGGTTGGCAAATAAACATTTCTTGTCAAATCTGTTTCCCCGTTGTTTTTAGCTATTCTGCTGGTGTGCAACTCTTGTTGTTAGTTAACGTAATGGCGGAAGGTACTGTTCTGATCTAATTGTTTAACCAAACCTGGCCTAACTTAGCTTAACTGCACCTAATAATTTAACCTAACTTAATCTCCAGTTTGGAAGTTGGGAAACAAAATCCACACTTGAATATGTTGAGTTTCTTCCATTGTGCTGGAAACAATCGTAGGTACAGTCGCGTTCATGAGTCCCGATACACAGGTGTTTTTGTTGTCTATTGCAGTGCTCACTGCTTTTGGAATATGGAACTTTTGTGCTTACTGCTTGATACACTGAACATAATTTGGTCGGTCAGCAAGTGAAATAGTTCAACATCCTACCAACGGTGGACACAACATCAGACAAGACAACTACATGCGTATCAGGACTCACGAATGCGACTGTACAGCTTCAGGAACATGACGATAATAACAGAGAGGAAATTTTTCAGCAAGATAAAGAAATTTACCAAACTGAAACTAGAAAAATACAGAAACAAGCAGGTTGCATATGCAAAGATTTGGTAAGGTCTTTCTGCTACGTCAAGTGTACATTTTCCGTTAAATAAATCAGTCTAAGCAGTACTTGTTTTTTGTTTCCGCCGGATTAATCGTGATTTCGGACTATTCAGTCACCCCTTCGCACCATATAGCCCGGATAATCGGGATATCTCTGTATATCGGAAAACGTCCGATATAGCCAGAAAGCAATCCGGACTGCCTGACAACTTCACCTATGTTCACCACGATAAGACAAGTAAAAGACATGTTTTTCAGTGCACAGTACAGTATTATTATACCATTTGATTAATGTAGTAAAGGTATAACACAGTACAATACTGCAATGGTGGTGAAAACCACTGATGCAATCCGGACTAATGTCTGATATATCGGAAAAAGTTCGGATTAGCAGGGGTAAGTCCGGATGTCGCTTTTATCTGAAAATCGCATATTTCGGACTGGCCTGAGCCCCAATTAGTCCGTTATAGTGAGGTCTTACTGTATGTGGACTAACTGTAACTAAATGGCGAGGTGAGAGTGAGAGACAATGGGAGTATGGATGGGGTATATGTGTGGGAGTAGGTGAGAATGAGAGGGCAAAAGAAGGAGTGTGTAATGCTGTGAATAACAGATGGAAAGAGAATGTAAGAGAGAATGGATCAGTTGGGTCAAGGACTGTGTGGGTAAGAGTGAAAGATGGACTACAAATGTGGGCAATTGTGTGTGTCTATGCGCCAAAGCAGGATCATGTAAGTAGAGTGAGAGAAGAGTTCTGGACAAATGTGGAAGCGTGCCTGGAAAAGTTTGAAAGGAATGAGAGAGTGTTTCTGATTGGAGATATGAGTGGAAAAGTAGGGAATGTGAAGGTGGAGGGAGTGGTTGCTGAGTGGGGTGTGCCTGCAGAGATGGATGAGGATGGCAGCGCTTTAGTGGACATTTGTGCAGGGAGGGGGTTGATGATAGTTAATACCCTCTTCAGGCACAAAACGATCCATAGGTATACATGGCGAGTGTTGAGAAGGATGGATGGTGAACCGAATGAACGGAAGTCAATGACTGACTGTGTGTGCGGATGAAAGGATGAGAAGATGTGTAATGGATGCAAGAGTATACAAAGGTTGGGGGAGTGGACTTTCTGACCACCACCAATCAGGGTCCAAACAAAATGGAGGAAGAGAAGAAGGGAAGGACAAGAGGAAGTAGTTCTTACAAGGAGGGTAGAAAAGTTACAAGAGGATGGAATAAAGGCTGAATATAAAAGGGAAATGGAGGAGCAATTGGGTAAGTATAGATTGGAGCAAATGGGAGACGTGGAAGGTGTGTGCAAGATATTCACAGAAGAAATCTGTGCAGCATGCGAGGAGGTGTGTGGGATGAAGAGAAGACGAAAGGGGGTTCAGGGAACAGCATGGTGGACTACAGAGGTGAAAGAGGCTGTGGCACAAAAAAAGAAAGCATATAATAAGTGGATGAGGAACAGGGGCGTTGAAGAAGTTGAGAGACAGAAGAGAGAGTTATATTTAGAGAGGAGGAGGTGAAAAGATTAGTAAGAGAGAGTGGATGAGGAATTTGGAAGGAATCTGAGCGTAAAGTGGAGGGAATGTAAGAAAATGTTCTGGAAAGAGGTAAAGAGAGTTAGACAGGGTGCCAACGAAGCTAGTTGGGGTGTGAAAGATAAAAATGGTAGATTACTAGTTGAGAAGGGAGAAAAAGTAAACAGATGGAGAGAACACTTTAATGAACTGTTGAACATAGAGAATGAAAGTAATGCAAGTATAAGTGGCTGGGGAATGGCTGGGAGAAGGAGGGATGTGAGAAGAGAGGAAGGAATCAGTAGGATGAAAGTTGTGGAAGCAATGAAGAAACTTAAAATGGGGAAAGCCCCATGAATTGATGAAGTGTGTGGTGAAATGCTGAAGCATGGGGGAGAGATAGTAATAGAATGGATGTGGAAGGTGTGCAGATTGGCCTGGGAGGATGGTAGAGTCCCGGAGGATTGGAAATCAGGTATAATTATTCCCCTGTACAAAGGAAAAGGGGGAAAAAGAAGTCTGTGGTAATCATAGAGGCATTAGCCTTCATAGTGTAATAGGAAAAGTATATGATAGGATACTTATTGACAGAGTTAGGGAAATAACAGAGGAATTATTTGGAGAAGAACAGGGAGGTTTTAGGAGAGGAAGGTTGTGTAGACCAGATATTCATTCTTAGATCTTTAGTGGAAAAGTTTCTAGAGAAGGGAAAGATGTTGTATGCAGCCTTCATGGATTTGGAGAAAGCATATGACAGGGTGGATAGACAAGGATTATGGAAAGTATTAAGAATATATGAAGTAGATGGGAAGTTGTTGAAGGCAGTGAAGAGTATGTATGAGGGTGCTAAGGCCGCAGTGAGTGTGGATGGCAAATTTAGTGAATTTTTCCATTTGAAGGTTGGATTGAAACAAGGATATGTCATGTCTCCATGGCTGTTCAATCTGTCTATGGATGGAGTTATAAAAGAGATACAAGATTGGGCAGTGGATGCTGGAGCGGCCCTAGTGAGAGAGGGCAGTGTTTGGAAACTCTCTATACTGTTGTTTGCAGATGATACTCTGTTGTTGAGCGAAGATGAAGGGGAGCTGCAAGGCTTGGTAGATTAGTTTGGGAGTGTGTGTAAGGAGCTGAATCTAAAGGTGAATGTAGGGAAAAGTAAAGTGATGGTCTTCGAGAGAAGTGAAGTCAGTGAATGTACAGTGAGATTGGATGGGAAGGATATGGAGAATGTGAGTGCATTTAAGGGTAGTCTAATGAGTAAGGATGGAAGTCTGGAGGGTGAAGTGCTTGAAAGGGTGCAGCAGGGAAGGAAGGTTGCTGGTACCTTGAAAGCAGTGATATGAAACAGAAAAGTGAGCATGGAAGTGAAAAAGATGCTACATGACAGTATTGTGATACCAACTCTAACATATGGAAGTGAAGCTTGGACCCTGTTGGAGGGACAGAAGTCATGAGTGAGAGCAGTGGAAATGAGTTATTTGAGAGGAGCATGTGGAGTCACATGGAGAGACAGACTAACAAGTGAGGAAGTGAAGGAGCATTGTGGTGTGGATGTGGATGTGACAGGAAGCGTTAGGAGAAACATTAAGGTGGTTTGGCCATGTGGAGAGGATGGAGAGTAAAAGACTGACGAGGAGAGTGTATGTGAGTGAGGTGGAGGGGGAGAGAGGGAGGGGGAGACCGAGGATGAGATGGAGGGATGGAGTGGAGAGGTATATGAGAGAGGGGGGTGTGAGCTGGGAGCAGGGCAGTGAAATGGCAGTGAACAGAGCGACATGGAGGCGATTTGTTTGTGGCCACCCCGTGCGGAACTAAGGCGTCTGGCAACAGATACATAGATAGAACCATAGACTCATCTTTAACTTCTCCCATCATTGACAGCAAGTGAAGTGAGGGTTTATCTTACAAATCTACTACAGCTCGGAGTCTACTACAAGATCAACATATTATTGGTGGCAAGTGGTAAAAACGAACCAAGTACAATGAACTATGCCTGAATAGTTTATACGCAACTTAACTTCGTTCCTAAACGCGCCTCTACAAGCAACTCTACAAGCAACAAGCGATTATACAGCAAAGTAACGAAACGACTTTCATTCACAACTCACAACTCTCAAAAACCCACACCTCATAACCTCTAACACCCTCTCTCCAACCACTCTCCGTTTTCATTGTCGCAGCGCTGAGGCAAGGGTTAAGAGTTTAGCCGCCACAAACAACAATCTCCAGCCTGACACTTTACTCACCACTGTTATTCACCAGTACTAATATTCATTTACCTCCAACAGTGAATGGGGGGACAAGTCGATGTTGTTTGGTAAGGTGAGGTGAGGTGAGATTCGAGAATGGGAGGTCAATCAGCCCTTAAATCAACCCTAATCTGAGAATTCCCTTCAATCAACCCTAATCTGAGAATTCCTTTCAATCAACCCTCATCTGAGAATTCCTTTCCATCAACCCTGATCGATCAACAAGCTGAGTGACTTCCTCCGTCAACCCAGACTTGAGTCACTGAGTACAATCACCTGTTTTTCAAGTGAGCAATCATACTTTTTACTCATTTCATCCCAGAGCTTAGAATTAAGCACAAAACCTTCGTCACTTATTTATATATACACATATTCAGTCTTAGCATATTTTCTTTATTAATACTCATTTTTTCACCTATACAGTTAACACATACATAAATTATTTCATAACAATATTCCTTAGGAAAATGAGTCTCTTCTAGCTGATTGATATGACAGGCATATTCTCATCCCCACCAAATTTAGTGCCAAACAACACAATTATCAGCAAATGCCAACGCACAATTAGTAAAAAATGCCAATTCACAACTACCTGTAGTAGCAAATACCGATTCACGGTTAGACGAACAATCAGGAGAGCATCAGGTATACGAACGAATCACACCAAATTTCTCACAAAGTAGAGATAATGAAAAAGATGATGATGATGATGATAACGAAATAGATGATGATGATAATATTGAATTTAATGATGATGGTGATGATGATGATGGTGAAGAGGAATGGAAACCCCCTTCGGATGTAAACAGTGACGATTTTAGAGCTTTCATACATATGTAGGAAAACCTAGTGAGAAGGATTCACAGATCAGGTAGAACCTATTCGACTGTTCCTTCACATAACAATAAGGAATTACAGGTAGACTTAACCAAACAACCAACTAACATGACTAGCGATGCCACAGCTCTACCATCTATGCTTCACATATACATCTACCATGAGGACACAACCACCACAAAATTTTCAGGCACAGAAAAAGACCGGATCAACGTAATGTCGCTTTCAAATGAGTGCGAACAGATATTTGTTAAGAGACACGTTATGGATGAGCGTGAAAAAACTGCCATACTTTCATTTAAGATTAACCATGAGAGATGTCCGGCCAGAGATTTACTAAAATCCGATAAACTCCTATGGGCTAAGACATATGAAGAGTAAAAGACAGAATTTCTGAAGAAATTCTCTGGAAGTATAAATTTTTTGCCAGGTATACTTCCAGAATTACATAAGATTGTGGATCTTATGAAAGAACATACATCTAATTCTGTCCTAGGTGAAATAACAGCAGATTTGTCTGCAATTAACCCTTAAACAGCGGGGTTGTCGGAGGTGCGCCGTGCCAATCCCGCGGGGAAAATCCGCGGTCCGACTGACTTTTTTAAAATATTTGCCAAAAATCAGTTATTAGTCCTAGAATATTATAATTCCATTTGCATATGGCACATATCTTCAGCTTTCTCCTGAGATGTTTTTTTAGCACTCTTCAACTACTGTAGGACTTGTAGAGACCTCTGAAGTTGGTTAACTAAGTCTCCACTTTACACTTCCCGACTTCCCGTAATATGAATAGCACTGCCAGATATTAACACTATAAACACTATTCAATGATTTCCAATAAGTTTGGAATCCATATTGAAAAAAAAAAAACACTGAAAGCAATGTAAAATACGAGAACGTACGAGCCTCCCACTAGCACTAATTTGCCGCTCGTATTGACATTTCTTATTCACATACACACTAACACTTTATTATTTCTAGTACTTTATTACACTTATATATATCTACAGTCCTTTACTGCTTCCCACACGATATTCATTCTTATAATGGGCGCAAAAGCGGCAGAAATGGGGGGGCACACTGCGATGTGCCTGCAGCTTGAAGGACGGCAGTGAACTGAGATGTACGTATCTTAGTAGCCAAGAGTTGAAAATGTCAGCTGCTAATGTATATGCTAAGGAATAAGTCATAGGAAATCTAGACAATGCATAATAAATTAGGTAGTTCCAGGTGAATATAAATATCACTCAGGCTTCTCCCTTCCTTTCTTATATACAGTACATTTATATTACGAGAATAGCTCATATGGCATATTTCACGGGGAAAAAAGCAGGGGAAATTAGTGAACGAGTGAAGGTTGGATGTTGCCAAGTGATAATTAGCCAATTCCAGGTGTATGGCACTATCAGTTACCTTATTTTTTTTTATATATATATTATTTTGTATAAGAACAGGGCATAGGGCTCATTTCAATGGATGAAATCAGTGGAAAAATCTGGGGAAGATTTACGTAGCGCAGAGCGGCTGAGCAGACGACACGAGAGGGTAATGGAGGGGAGGTAGGGAGGAGAGTCTAGAATGGGGGAAAATGGCTAAATTGTCAACAATGGATGGGAGTACTGATGACATTAGCAGCTCTGACTATTGTTGGACATTGGCAGTCCTGATAGATGATACAAGTCACCACCTGAAAGACCAGGCGAATTCAAAACAACACAAAATCACCAAAGTGACGCCCCGCGGTATGATCCATTGCGCCCATACGTCACGGAAGTGACGACCCGCAGTTAAGGGGTTAAAAGAACATTGTTAGCCACCAGAGAGAAATCCAGTTGGGTAACACCTAATCACAAAATGACACCACTGCATGTCGTAGACATCCTTGGCTATGTAGCTGCACTGTGTAAATTACCAGATAGGATGCTCAAAATTGCGAAAATGATTCCGTACACCCCAGGAATGTGCTTGCTGGATTTCATGAATGAGGTAGAGATGAACTGTAGCAAAGCAGGGGTGACTGCAACAGTCAAGCAAGACCAGAATGAGAATTATAGAAACAGTGTCAGCAGTGAAACCAACTAGCCCACACAAAGAAGAAAATCAGTTGCGACCCGAAAACAAATAAAACAAGCAGCCGCAAACCGAGAGGCATCACTCACAGATGCCAGGCTACAGGCAGTCCCATAAGTCTGTGTGCAGTCCTATCAGAAACCGTGCCACAGACAAACCAAAGTATGGGAAGTCATCTCGAGGAACACAATCGGGAGATAGGTCTACTCTAAGTTATTACTGTGCAAATCCTCAACACTCAAAAAATGAGTGTTATATAAAACATAGAGAAAATAAACAAAAGACCCAAGGTCTAGACCCATACTGTCGCCATCAAAAGGCGCAGGGTCACTGGACCTCTAATTGTAAGACTGTGGAAAAATTGGTCGCTATTTTTAAGTTGGGGGAAAGACAAGCCACGACAAAACACGACCAATCATAGATACAGTACAGTCAAGTCTAAGTCACAAAGCAGGCATGCAATTCACATAGGTGTGTTGGGAAATTAATGCATCTTGATGCCAGCTGTATGTGAAAATAAACACATTTCATTATTCTTGGATACAGGCTCTCCAGTGAATTTAATAACACAAGAAGAATTGGATATCATTTTTAGAAATAAGTAGAAAGTAACTTTCCTAGAAGAATCTGATTTAGACTTATATGCTGTAAATGTTAAACAAATTGCTGTAAAAAGCATGATACAATTAAACATCAGTTATACTGAGACTACAAGAGAAATTTCTGCTATTTTCTATATAGTACAAAATTTAGCAGTAAGTTTCTTTTTTTTTTTTTTTTTTTTTAATGCATGGAAGAAGGAACCAAAGGCCATGGGCCCGCATAACCGTTCCTTCCAAGAAAAAGCAAAAACAGTACAAAAGAGAGCCAAATTCAAGAACCGTTCAATTCGAGATGCCTGGACACACTGCGCTTGAAAGACTGGAGATCACAGGAAGTAGGAAACACAGACAGAGGAAGACAGTTCCAGAGTTGACCAGTTGTATAAATAAAAGACTGGGAGTAACGGTTAACTCTTGCATTAGAGAGTTGGACAGAAAAGGGATGAGAGTTTGTTGCTAGACGGGTACTACGTGCCCGTCGTAGAGGTGGGGGGATGCAAGCAGACA
>JAGKTI010003323.1:22814-44573 GCA_018397915.1 Birgus latro
ATATAGATATATATATATATTATTTTGTATAAGAATAGGGCATAAGCCTCATTTCACGAGAGGGTAATGGAGGAGAGGTAGGGAGGGGAATCTAGAATGGGGGAAAATGGCTAAATTGTCAACAATGCATGGGAGTACTGATGAAATTAGTAGCTCTGACTATTGTTGGACATTGGCAGTGCTGATAGATGATACAAGTCACCACCTGAAAGCCCAGGGGAATTAAAAATAACACAGAGTCACTCGAGTGACGCCCCGCAGTGTGATCCATTGCACCCGACTGTCACGAAAGTGACGACCCGCGGTGTAGGGGTTAATCACAAAATTAACGTGCCTCCAGACACACAACCTGTTTTTGTACCAGCCTATAGAGTCCCATATTCACAGTTTACCTTTGAAAACCAATATGTTGATGAAATGCTAAAATTGGGTATTATTGAGCCCTCAGGTTTCCCATGGAATGCTCCAATATTTTTCGTACCCATACGAAACGGAGAAATGCATGCAATGGTTCATTACCATAAACTAAACACCCATACAATACTTGACCGATTTCCAGTGCCATTGTTATCAGATGTCTTACATAATATTGGACCAGAAAATAACGTATTTTCCACAATCGATTTGCTTAATGGCTATTACCAAATGTCGTTGGAGGAGCAGTCACGTAAATACACTGCCTTCTCCACAAATACAGGGCATTACCAATACAAACGAATGCCAACAGGCTTAAAGACGGCACCAGGTACGTTCCAGCACCTACTGAATTACGTGTTGTCTGGAATGCTAGGAATAAGAATATTTGTCTGTCTAGATGACATTATCATAGCTACTAGAACCATTCATGAACACCTCAAGAAATTAGACCAACTCCTACAATACCTTGCTGATGCTGGTTTAAAAATTAAGCTGTCTAAATGCAAATTTTGTGTCAAGGAAATAAAATTCTTAGGCCACAGATTAGATGCCCAAGGCATTCACACTTCTGCCGACAAAATACAGGCAGTAAGGGATTTCCCGGACCCAACGAACATAAACAAAGTAAGACAATTTGGGGGGCTGGCAGGATATTACCGCTCCTTTATTAACCAGCTCTCTCATGTACCACAATCATTATTCACTCTACTAAAAAAGGATGCCATATTCCAGTGGGGAGAGGAACAAAAAAAAGCATTTAATGAATTGAAAAATAAACTTACAAAGGCACCTTGCTTGGAATATCCTAATTTCACAAAATCATTTATAAATTGTACAGATGCGTCCAACAAAGGACTAGGAGCAGTACTGATGCAAGAAGATACACGTAAAAAGAAGCAGCCAATTGCATTCGCAAGCAGATAATTAAAAGATGCAGAGAAAAATTATTGCACTACTGACTTAGAGGCACTTGCAGTGGTCTTTGCATTACAAAAGTTTCGAGATTTGGTATATGGTTACGAAATTCACCTATTCACAGACCATTAACCGCTCGTGAGCATATCACAAGAAAAACTCCTCTCTGGGAGGAGAGCAAGATGGAAACACACCATTGACAAATACATTATACATATTCATTACATACAAGTCAAAATCAAGTCGGTTGCTGATGCACTGTCTAGGAACCCGACAACAATCCATGTTCTGGCATTAGATTTCAAAGGAGACATCCCAAACCACGATGAAATCGTGAATGCACAAAGACTTGATCCAACATGGTCTATCTATCTATTGCTAGACACCATAATCCCGTAAGGGGTGGCCATTTGACTTTGAGTTATTTGTTTTACAGGGAGGGGCACTAACCCTCCACCAAGCCACTTGTTGACATGTAGGGAGTACATATGGTTTGGTTATACGGTTACCACCCAGCACTGTAAACGGTTTCTTGGCTAACAGGAAACCATTTGGCTTGTCACTCAATGTAAAGCCACCTGTAAAGAAAAGCAATAATAAGTGACAGGAAAGATGGGAGAAATAAGAAGAAAGGGGGGCAGGCACAGAAAAAGGATAAAGGATAAGGAAGAAGTAGGCAGCACTACATCAAGTGAGTGAATGATGGTTGCCACCACCTACCACTTCTAAAGTCATATACAAACTAGAAAGTGGCGATGACATACAATTACCCAAGCTAAATACACGACTTGAACAATTCACTATAGTCAATAATGCCTTGTACATGATCAACCCAGGGCAACCGAAACACCGAAGAAATAATAAACAATTAGTAGTACCTAAGGATATACAGGGCTCTTGTTTGGCGAGCCACAGCTCACAAATGCGAGTATTTTTTCCCTTTCGTTTTTGTTTTTAAAGGCTGCAACATGTGTCGGTGAACAAATTTTACATGCAAGTCACCTTTCGGCAAGGAGAAAATACATCCACTTCAAAACCAAGTAAACTACAAAATAAGTAAATCTCACTTCAATGATCGATTATTAAGTCTTTCCTTGTCACCACTGTGAATGTTTAAAAACAGACCGACAATCAACAATATACACAAGCAACAAACCCCATTATATGATTCTAATCATCATAATATGTAAATAAATAAATATATTTATTGTTCATAAACTATTCTGAATTGTACTCAGTTTGGCTATTAAAAATTTATTTGGCTTGTAAATCTGAAACCTTAAGAGCCAAATGGCTCGCAACCATCGGTAGTTAGCAAAAGCCGTGATATGATTCCTCAAGTATTAACTACGATACATGATAGTCCACATGCAGGTCATCCTGGTAAAGATAGGACTGTTAAACAAGCCCGGATTTCATATTACTGGCGGTAGCTCGATCGGTAGAAAGTTGGCTTGCGGTCCCATGGGACCCAGGTTCGAATCCTCGCTGGTGCAGGGAACAGTTTAAGGATTTGAATTTCATTAAATCAGGCTTTACTGATCTACCAGAAGACCCGCCGACATGTCGTAAAAATGACCCAGCTAATACCAATACACCAGTCCTGTATGAGACAGCCCTAGCATGTATTCAATATGGACGGTGGGTGTTAAGCGCCGAAGTGGTGACATGTAGATTGTAGGAGGACAACTGGGCCTTGATAGCAGGCTGTGAAGCCTATGCCCAGAGTCGGACACATAAAAAAATAAAAATAAAAAAAAATACTGACAGATGTCAGTCATGCGCGAAACACACAGGCTACACATTATCACCTGCACCCATAGGTAATTACTGTACCCTGTACCACATCAACCATGGGACATGGTCACGGTTGACTTACTCAAGTTACCATTATCTTACATTAACAACCAATATTTATTCGTTGCAATGGCTCACTTCTCATGATAAGTAATTTTAGCCCCAATTAAGGATAGGACAGCAGAAACAGTGGCAAAAGCAATCATAGACAACATAATTTGTTGCTTTACTACCCCAAGAGTATTAAGAAGCAATAATGGAGGTGAATTTAATTCTGAAATCTTGCATGAAATATGCAAACAATACAATATAAAAAAGGTAAATGTTTTGGCCTATCACCCAGCATCCAATGGTTTAGCCGAGAGACAAGACAAAAAAAGGATTAGATGTGCTACGACACATTCTCAATGAAAATTATGCAAGCTGGGATGATTGGGTTCCCAGAGTAGAAGCATCAATTAATGGATCTATAAATAAGTCTATAGGAGACACACAACATTTCATTATCTATGGGACAGATAAAAAATTACCCTACGAAATACTTGAGGGTGAAAATCTGCCTATATATAACTATGATGATTATCCTAAACTCCGTTTGCGTGAATTCCAGGATATACACAAGAGAGTAAAGAACAATTTTCAATGTCCAAGGAAGAAATGACGGAGTCATTCAATAAAGGGGCAAAAGAATCAATTATCAACTTAGGAGACATTGTCTGTGGAATCATTCATACTAGAGACAATAAATTATTACCAAAATTTGAAGGCCCATATAGAGTAATTAAGAAGACAGCGAACAAGGTAGTAATTAGGTCATTGTCGAGTGGCACAGAAAAACAAATTCATGTTGATCATTTAAAAAGTGTCCCAAGGGAATTAGCCAGCAATTATACAACCTCGGACGCCGCCAAGAACCCAAACAATAAATATGAGACCAATCACGAGGACAGCAATACTTACAAAAATAAATTAAGATTGTACAGTGTAACAAACAAACAAACGTAGGTGAAACAGTGGCTACAAATGCTACAATACAAGATTTACATGATCTAGGTGTCGACTTCTCCTTCTATAGGTAAAACAACAAGCGAATTATTGTTCTTCATGAACCAACGATAATGCACATCGTCACTATCAATAACCACAGCATGACTGGATTAGTTAATAGATTTTTTTTTTTTGGTAGGTCATGATGAGGGAACTTATACTATGGATTCTCATCTATAAAGCAAGAGGATCAGCACATTTAGACCCTCAACATATAGTCTAGTGAGGCAAGGATGTCTCATAGCCCCTACGGCCTCGACAGCAATCGTGAAGGACATCATGAGTACCCAAACCAGTTTGGATGAAATGTATAATTACCATCACTGATAGAGAACATCGCCAGGCCACTGAGAAAACTAGAAATGGTGAAAAGAAGTTCTATTTCAGATACTCATAACACAGAGGAAGTGAATGAAATCGTGAAGTTAGCGAAATGGAAACTGGAGTATACCAAAACAACCATACACATCATGAACCAAGATCTCCTATCTCACGGAACGGAAGTGTTTATGGATTCAAACAACATCACACGTAAGCGTGAGAAACTTGGTTTGTTCGATCTAGGTGGTGCCATGCTAGGAAATATCTTTGGATTGGCTACAGAGGAAGATCTTCAAGAAATACACAACAAATTTAATAAGATAGCTCAGGTAATAACATATCAGCATAAGCTGGTTGACAATCAAAACACAGTCATGAGGACCATTGTTAAAAATCCCAGAAGGGCAAAAAGTATAATTCACCAAAGTGTGGACAAAATAGATGCCACGGAAGGTAACCTAACACTATTCCAACACTTCTCAGTAATCATGGAACACACTGACATAATACTACTCCAGTTAGATAACACTAGAGTTTATTGTTAGGCAATGATGAAAGCTATAGCAAATGCAGGTAATGGTAGAGTCACCAATAATCTACTTCCACTCCATGACCTATGTCAGATCATCAGTCAAGGCATACATAAACATAGTTTGAAGCCTTTATTCCAGGGCAGAAAGTCTTCGAGAGAAGTGAAGCCAGTGAGTGTACAGTGAGATTGGATGGGAAGGAAATGGAGAATGTGAGTGAATTTAAGTACTTGGGCAGTGTGATGAGTAAGGATGGTAGTCTGGAGGGTGAAGTGCTCGAAAGGGTACAGCAGGGAAGGAAGGTTGCTGGTTCGTTGAAAGCAGTGATAAGAAACAGGGAGGTGAGCATGGAAGTGAAAAAGTTGTTACATGACAGTATTGTGATACCAACTCTGACATATGGAAGTGAAGCTTGGACCCTGTTGGAAGGACAGAAGTCAAGAGTGAGAGCAGTGGAAATGAGTTATTTGAGAGGAGCATGTGGAGTCACATGGAGAGACAGACTAACAAATGAGGAAGTGAAGGAGCGTTGTGGTGTGGTTGAGGACGTGATGGGAAGCGTTAGGAGAAACACGTTAAGGTGGTTTGGGCATGTGGAGAGGATGGAGAGTGAAAGATTGACGAGGAGAGTGTATGTGAGTGAGGTGGAGGGGGCGAGAGGGAGGGGGAGGCCGAAGATGAGATGGAGGGATGGAGTGGAGAGGTATATGAGAGAGGGGGGTGTGAGTTGGGAGCGTGGTAGTGAAATGGCAGGGGACAGAGTGACATGGAGGCGATTTGTTTGTGGCCACCCCGTTCGGGATTGAGGCGTCTGGCAATAGATAGATAGATAGAAACCTTATGCTTTATTGCCCATACCTAGAAGCAACTCTAACTCCAACATCAGTAATTGTTCATGTACCATTCATAACAGATGATATGTTCACAATCTATCAAATATACCCTTTCCCTTCTAAGAATAATGACACTTTGGTCATCATCAACACCGAACTCTTCACGGTCTCCAAGGGACAAGACACAGTCATTTCCGCCAGTCAATCTATGATTGAACGAAAGTGTCGTCATCCTTACATGCTATTCATCATTGTCCTGCGTACAATTTCACGTTCCAGCCTAAAGACACAGTCCCTTGTGAAATGGCTATCATCAAGAATCATGACATTCATCATCACTGCAATCTCATATTGGCTCCAGATAAACCTATACATCATCAGTGCATCAGGCACTCCCAGTTCTTTTACTTCACTCATAACACATCAGGTTTCATAGTGTCAAAATACACCACCATCTCATACTTGAGCATCAGGATTATACATAGCACATGACTACTGTGCTGTACTTATCCTGTCCACCCTAGCTACAAACAATCACTATGCCATTCTTAATCACACACACAAATACATCCAACCACTACCTGAGATGAATTTGAACATGTGCACAAGTATTAAGCTGACTTCACCTGATTTTGAAACTATGAAATTAATTAATGATCCCGTGAAGCCCTAGGAAGAAGTGAGTATATGTTCAACTCCTATTATGTGTATAGCCCCGCTCCCACTGTTTTTTTTATCTTTTCCATTGTCTTTGGTGTATTACTATTTGCTATGCACAGAATGCAAGCAAGAATCACAAATTTAGAGTCCCTTTTCACAGGAGGAAGAGTGAACATTAAAGTGAGACCCCCTGAGTGAAATGTGTATAATATTTAAATAGTAATTAGACAAAAAACTTATATTAAAAAAATAAAAGAAAAGAAAGAACAGAGGGACACAACTGAATTCTATCTATCTATCTATCTATTGCCTGACGCCATAATCCCGTAAGGGGTGGCCATTTGACTTGTTTTACGGGGAGGGGCACTAACCCTCCACCAACCCACTTGTTGATACGTAGGGAGCACGTATGGTTTGGTTATATGGTTACCACCCAGCGTTGTAAATGGTTTCTTGGCTTACAGGAAACCATTTGGCTTGTCACTCAATGTAAAGTCACCTGTAAAGGAAAGAAAAGCAATAAGAAGTAACAGGAAAGATGGGAGAAACAGGAAGAGAGGAAGGCAGGCACAGAAAAATAATAATAAAGGGTAAGGAAGAAGTAGGCAGCACTACATCAAGTGAGTGGATGATGGTCGCCACCACCTACCACTACAACTGAATTAATATTACTTAATATGCAAGTACCCAGTTCTAATAACAATATCATTGTAGTTCTTACAAATATATTAATAACTCTTGCTATAATCTTAACATTGTAAGACCCTTACATATAAGCATATATATGTTATACAATATTAATTATACAATAATCTATATACTCCAATATTCTATTTACTCAATTATATGTACAAATTACACTGTATTATGTTAAATTCTACAATATTATTATACAATATTACTGTACAATACCATGTATTANTATGTTATACAATATTAATTATACAATAATCTATATACTCCAATATTCTATTTACTCAATTATATGTACAAATTACACTGTATTATGTTAAATTCTACAATATTATTATACAATATTACTGTACAATATCATGTATTACTAGATGAAATTATTGCAAGCTGCTGTAGGTACTACAGCGGGCATGACTGAGCGATGTTAGGAATCTGGGATATCAAACGCAGTGTGTCCAGCCATCTCAAAAAGAACGGATCTTGAATTTGGCTCTCTTTTGTATTGTTTTGTTTATTCTTGGAAGGAACAGTTTGCAGGCCAATGGCCTTTGGTTCATACTTCCTTGCATAAAAAAAAAAAAAAAATAGCTCACAGTAGGAAGCAACATAGCTTGAACTTTTGTACCGTGGGAAGATGACCAAGGAGGAGACATACACACATACAGGGTTCTAGAAGGTTCCGGGACATGGCTAGTCCACGTGACAAGGTTTTCCTACGCCAGAGAGGACGGGACCTAGATCAGATTTAGGAGAGACCAGGAAGAGAGTAGCTCGAGTTAGAAGCTGGAGAAGAAGGGGTCTAAC
Organism: Birgus latro; assembly: GCA_018397915.1. NCBI lineage: Eukaryota > Metazoa > Arthropoda > Malacostraca > Decapoda > Coenobitidae > Birgus > Birgus latro. The sequence goes on from JAGKTI010003323.1 coordinate 30,832, forward strand.
TAGAAGAGAGAGAGTTGTGAGAGAGTGTTAGCTAGCAGCTTAACACCCAGTGTTAATCTCAGTTTTCCCTTTGAAGAAAGTAAAACTACAATCAACCACAGACTCATCTTTAACTTCTCCCATCATTGATCACAAGTGAAGTGAGGATTTATCTTACAAATCTACTACAGCTCAGAGTCTACTACAACCCAATACAAAACAAGATAAAAAAATATGGTTATAAAAAAATACATTAGGTCAACACAGGAATTTTTTATTTATTGTACTGTACCTTATGTGAAGAGAAGGGAAGACGTCACCGGAGATGAGGTAGAGAGGGAGAACACACACTACAATCCATCAAAGTCTATTTCACTAGCAACACACCAAACATCACTTTCTAGGTTCTCCATAGTTTCTTCATCCCGCTGTCGCTGGATATCCTCTTGCTGTAGACCAGCGGCAGTTTGTCTGGAGGAGTAATGAGTGATCAGTGACTGTTTACGGCGGTTTACTCAGTCAATGTGCACAGGACTGTAGACACTGACTGCATCAACAATTTGCTTAATCATGTCATTACCTCTTGCAAGGGAAGAGTCGCTGTCAAAGATGAACTCCTTGAGAGACTCAGCTCGACTCAGGATTTGACCTAAAACTTCACTGCTGGGTTCACCTGTTGGTCTGGCCTCCCTCTCTTCCTCTAGCTGTTCCTTCTCCTCTTCGTCCCTGTCTTGTTGCTCAACTTCCTGCATGCTCCACTCATCTGAAGTGCCACTGATTTTCCTGGCAATCTCCATCACCTCCTCCACCGTCACCTCACCACAACCAGGCACATCGTGTCAGCCCACCCGGTTCAAATTACCGCGTAACATTAATAGTGCCCGCGTTAGAATGTTTATTTCCTTCTGCAAAATCGCGTCATGTTTGAGCAGTATTGTGCTACAGCAAACCGCATTAGGCAAGGACCACCTGTACTCATTCTTAGGTCACTGGCGGAAAGAAGTTGTACGCAGCCTTCATGGATTTGAAGAAAGCATATGACAGAGTGAATGGACAAGGCATGTGGAAAATACCTGTATTCAGAAAATATGGAATAAATGGGAAGTTGTTGAATGTTGTGACGAGTGTGTATGAGGATGCTTAATCTGCAGTGTGTGTGGATAGTGAACTGAATGAATTTTTCTATCTGAATATTGAATTGAAACAGGAATGTGTCATGTACCCATGGCTGTTCAATCTGTATAAGGACAGAGTTATAAAGAGATACAAGGTAGGGCACTGGATGTTGGAGCAGCCCTAATGAGAGAGGGCAACATTTGGAAACTTTCTATATTGTTGTTTGCAGATGATACTGTATTGTTAAGTGAAGACGAACGGGAACTGCAAGGCTAGGTGAATGGGTTTGGGAGATTGTGTAAGAAATGAATTCAAAAAGTGAATGTACGGAAGACGGTAAAGTTATGGTCTTCAAGAGAAATGATGTCACTGACTTTACAGTGAGGCTGGATGATGTGGAATGGAAAATGTGAGTGCCTTTAACCCGTCCAGTCCCGACCAATTTTTTACCCAACACACCCTCAGAACCCGACCGATTTTCCATTTTTTTTTTCTTGGCTCAAACCTCTGCTTTTGGTGAGAAGCATCAAAAATTCATAGAGAAATCACCCTCCTGAGCTTATAAATTTTGGTACAAGTGTCAGTCAGCCTTACGTTTTCCTTCTTTCTCAGGGTACCTGGCTAAAGAAAACGAAATATGGAAGGGTTAACTAATTCAAGCCACTTTCAATTACGTATTTATTTATTTATTTGGTACGAATTTAAGTGTAGTACAATCTCTATTGGTTTTCACACAATAATATAGGCGATAAAGGCATTGTTCACTCACCCAAAACCCCAGCACATGGCACCTTCCTTTACGACATTACCACCTCATCAATTCCGTTTGTTTCTCCCTCTAGCTTCTTTGTTTCTTTGTCCTCCACCTCAGGAATCACTTTCACCGTGAATTTCGTCATTGGAAAGACCGTGGGGCAACATATCTTTACTGGCCAGGTTACTGCTAACAGGTGAATTGCCAAGTGTGGGGGGAGGGGGGTCATGTGGGGCCAGGCAGTATCCCTGCTTGACAGCAGGTAGAGGAAGGTCTCCCACATACGCCTACCAAAAATCACCCGCGAATCTTGAAAATGTGCACACGACAGGCCTTGCAACTGAGTGACATACAATGCACGTCTGTGGGTCTGTCCGCGGAAAAAAGTAGTGACGTGCATCATATGTCAATGGGACTCAGCAGGTTAAGTACTTGGGTAACGAGATGAGTAAGGATGGAGGTTTGGAGGATGAAGTGCTTGAAAGGGTAGATACAACAATGAATAGCCAACAGGCTGCTCGTTCTCTGAAAACAGTGATAAGAAATAGGGAAGTGAGCATGAAAGTGAAAAAGTCGCTGCATGATTGCACTGTGCTGTGATACCAACTCTAACATATGGAAGTAAAGTTTGGACTTTGTTGGACCAACACAAGTCAAGAATGAAAGCAGTGGAGAGACAGACTGACAACTGAGAAAGTGAAGGAGTATTGGTATGGATGTTGATGTGATAGGACGCGTTAGGAGAAATACACTGAGGTGGTTTGGCCATGTGGAGAGGACAGAAAGTGAGAGACTAACAAGGAGAATGTATGTGAGTGAGGTGGAGGGAAGGAAAGAGAGGGGGAGGTCGAGGATGAGATGGAGGGATGGAGTGAAGAGGTACAATTTATGAGTTTATGAGAGAGGGGGATGTGAGCTGGGGGGAGGGCAGTGAAATGGCAGGGGGCAGGGCGACAAGGAGGTGACTTGTGTGTGGCCACCCCTTACAGGATTACAGCATCTGGCAATAGACAGACAGACAGACAGACAGCAGCAAAGGTAATACCGAAAAACGTTGGAAAATCTGGTCAATTTCTGGAAAACTACTGTACATTTCTCCCTCCAGGAAATCTGACACAGCCTCATTGTAGACCATGTTATTCTGAATCTATTCCACTAAACATCTGTTTTCGGAAATGTATATTTAATGTAAAATTCGTATATAATATTGCCATGGATCTCCCCTCAGTTTCAAACTTTCCTACCGGTCTTCCTCCATGCCACGGTAGCTCCTGGGCGTGATGTCGTGCCAGTACAGCACATGCTCTGACTCACAGCCAATGAAATTAAAATCAACCAAAAGGCGGGCCAATCAAATCACTGATAGCACCAAGAGATTTTCAAATTTCAAACGTCCTTTACTTTAGTCAGTTCCACAATGGCATCCACTTGTAGTGGGTGTGATGTCACTGAATATGAGGCCATCATTTATTTTTTAAAGAATAATCAGGAAACTGTGAATTTCCTTCAGTCACAGTATTCTGCTTTCATCCCCGAAGTGTAAGAAATGTGGAAGTGACCTACATTATAGACAGGACCTTCAACAAAGGTACTGTAAGAATTTTAAGTTACGCAAATTCAAAGGATTGAGACAAACTCTTCCACCCCAACGACGACACTTAGGGTAAGGTTAGGTTAGGTTAGGTTGGGTTTGGTTAATGTTAGGTTAGGTTAGGTTAGGTTAATAATCCCCAGTTAGGGTATACGGTTCAACCCATATCCTCGATTTCGAAACCAAAAATATTTTTTCTGGTCAATTTCAGTGTGATGTGAATTAATTTGACCTTCGTTTTTGTCGGAAATCACTTGTTTTGGAGATAGGCTTGAGTAGGCCTATCTCCACAATGAGTGATTTCTGACAAAAATGAAGGTCAAATTCATTCACATCACATTAAAATTGACCAGAAAAAAATATTTTTGGTTTCAAATTGGAGAAATGTAGTTTTCCAAAAATTGACTGAAAAGTTTTAGGCCAGCAAATTTATAAAACTGTTACTTTAAAAGGTAGCTACAATATATCTGTTTATTAAATCACCAAATTTATTTTAGTTTGGTAGAATATTTATATTTGCTTACATTCAAGACCTACACAGAGGATGCCAGTTCTCCCTCAGCACCCACACATTAGGTTATGTGAAGCTAAGTTGTAGAATGGTAGTAATTACTGATCTGCAAAAGAAATGTGAAAAGTTTCATCCTAGTGAGTCATGACAGTATCAGTTGTTAAAAAGAGTGAAATCCATACATGTACTATCTTAAAATTTTACCAGTTACTGGAAGTGTGCTGCATGGTTAATGAAGGGAATAATAGAAAACTAGCACCAAGCCAGAAAATGGACAGATAGCACAAAGGCAAAATGTAGCACAGCCAATGCTAAGTGAGCATTGATAGATATTGTTTTGGCAGAATCAGTGCTGTCTGTAAGTGTTGGCTGGGTTGACAGTGATAGATCTAGCATTTGCAGTCAAAGCATGTGGCCGACCCTAACAAGAGAGCAGTATGGTAGGATTCCTAAACCCCACCACCTATTAGTCACCACTTACAACATCCTGGGAATACCCAGTACACAGGCAGTACTATACTTCCCCTGTACCTGAGGGATCCCTCTATCCCAGGGGGACTGAATGGTTAATGTGAACTTTTCATTTAATAACGAGAAGTCTCTCCAAATTTTTCTTATGGTAGGCAAGGCAAAATAAAAATGACTAATGTGATATAGAGAGATAAATGAGGGGTCACGCAAAGTGCCAAATGTTTCTTTACTGGCACTGTCTGGAACACCCTCAATAAATACTAGGATGCTGCAGATTTAACCTCAATGAACTTAGGTTCATTATCCTCTTACAGAATAACCTCCTTTCTCAAAATAAAAAACTGTATTAACCCGAAAAACTAACAAGCTACTGACGTCAAATCGATAAAACTAAGAAAATAAAATTGTCATGATTACTAGCTGTCACCTAACTCACCTCTACATTCTGTGAACAATTTGGAGAAATTCCTCCTAAAACCAACTGTCAACAGCCATCTGCTGATTGGACCCATCTGAGTATTCGGCTAAACAATTTACCGGTTTCCAAAGCTATTGTCGATTTGTATTATTATTGTGGCTTAACCAAGTCAATCTAATATTTATATATTTGAATTAATCATCTATCATTATTTGTTTACTTTCGAAATAAAGTAAAAAGCATTCTTCATTAATCAAAAACTTAATAGGTAACCGTAATGATTTAAATCCGAAACCAACATTGAAGGTGCAATGGGACGGTACTGCCCTCTAGCGATTACCACTGCCTGCATCAAAAGAAAATGAGCTGTTTGGTGGAGAACTCTTTCAAAACAAATGGTAACCCTACTGCATACAGAATTACAGCATCACGAACGGATTGGAGGGAATGGCCTGGGGACGTATGCCCCCCCGTATTATCGGCAGAATATCTATCTCTATATTTACGCTGCTTCCACCTCCAGAAAGGGGGTAGCCGAGACAGTACGACACACTCTTCCACGAATACACACACACACACACACACCTTTACTCGTATTGAAATGCAGAACATCAAAAACAAGACACCAAATACGTGGCGAAATACCGAAGCACCCTATAGACCTTTCCTGGGCAAGACACCCACCCCAGAAGGAGATACCCATGGAGCGGAAATGTGGTGAGCGGGCTCCGTGCAAGACTGGCGCACCTGCATCTTTCCCGCACGCCCCTCTCGCGCTCAGGTAACTCGCCGCAGAGTTAACAGTCTATTCTATCTATTGCCAGACGCCTCAATCCCGAACTGCGGGTGGCTGGAGTTATGCTCCAGCCACTGCACTGGTGTATATTTGTCCGGGGGATGGGCTCTGCTCCCCCCACGCCAGCGTCCTCTGTCGCCATGCAGAGGACGCCCCCTTGTTTACTTACGCCACCCTCTGACGGGCTCTCCACCCCGAGCCCGTGCCACACCAGTGTGGCGAATCTTTAAAAAAAAAAAAAAAAAAAATCCCGAACGGGGTGGCCACAAACAAATCGCCTCCATGTCACTCTGTCCCCTGCCATTTCACTACCATGCTCCCAACTCACACCCCCCTCTCTCATATACCTCTCCACTCCATCCCTCCATCTCAGTCACGGCAAATTAAATCCCCGCCGGACCAACTTTAGTCAGTGCTATGCACTGTGTTTTATGGCGCGACTTCTCACTCCGTAATACACAGGCTCAAACCTTACGTTTTCTGCTGTGCTTTGTGGCGCAACTTCTCACACCACAAGGTTATGTGTGTATACCTTGTCACACCATAAGTCACAGGCACAAGTTTGGGGGGTCCTTTATTTCCCGACCGGGCTAGAACATATAGCAAAGCAACAGTAAAAATACAAAGGAAAAAAATCAGTATTGCACATACAGTATATTAACCAGATTGACTTACACAATACAATATAGAATATTTCATGTGGCACTTACAGAATCCCTTACAATACAGTTAAGGCAACACACAATATAGCAGAGTGGCACGCTGCTAATTACAAGTCTGGGGCTCACTAGGTGTCCTGATTGGGGTTACGTGGACAGTTTTGGTCTCTTCCCGGCCAATAAAAGTTCTTAGGAATATTCCACTCATATCACTGTGGGAGCACTGAACCTTTACACTGGCGAGAGTTCACTGAGAGCCACTGGTGAAGTCACTGTTTGTTACACTCACGAACTGGTGGGGGGGGGGCATGGGGGGGATAGGGGGTAGGCTAGATGTCACTCACAGAGAGGGGGTATACAAGGGTCACACTGGGGAGGAGGAACTTCACAGGGGACCAGTTCCACTGGGGAGTACTATGACGGGAGAGGACATAGGTAAACACAGTTTGGGTGGGGCACCCGGAGGAAGGGGACACTCATGCTCTCGGGAGGTTCAGGTGGCGGCTCGGTGTTGGGGGTAGGCCAGGTGGAGACAATGGAGTCACCTCGCGTCGGGGACGCCCAGTTGGCATGGTGGGAGGCTCACCTCGGGTCCGCCGGGAGGTGGCCTCAGGAGTAGTTGGGCCCTTGGAACTGGGACCAATAGGGCAAAGAGGCGGGCAGCCCTTCGTATGGCTCAGGACATCGTCAAGCTGTGGAGGGAGCCTTGGGACCCAGAGGGGCCCGGGGATGGTGGCACGCCCCTTGATGGCCGAGGGCTGCAGTCTCATCGGGGAGAGGAGGCCGTCAGGAGTCGCCTGCGGCTGCGGTGCCCCTGCGAGTCCGTCAGCATCTGTGGCTGGGGTGGGGACAGCTGGACTGACTGGATCCCCATGACAGGTCCACTCCACAAACTCTGCCACAGCAAATCTGTAGGGAAGAAATCTCCACCCCAGGTGGTGTGAGGGGAGACAGAAGGGCATCTCACTCAGCCACAGGAGGGTTGGGTCGAGCCAGAGACTTGCCCCTCTACAGGAGCCTCTGGCCTAGTGGAGGAGAAGGAACCTGCGGTCACTCCCTCACCCTGGCAGGCCCTACGGGCTCCGCCGCAACTCCACACCAGAAACGAAGGAGGAGGTTCGGCAGATGCTCCTCGACCCTGGCAAGTCTGGCGGACGTTGCCAAGGCGCCCAGATGGAGGGGAGGAGGAAGGGGATCCGGCGGATGCTTCTTCTGCCTGACAAGTCTGGCGGACATTGCTGGGGCGCCTCTCGTCCCGGGGGAGGCAGGAAGGAGAGATCTGGTGGACGTTCTCAACTGGGTAGGTCCGCTGGATGCTACCACGCTCCTGCTGGGGGTCTGGTGCAGCCACGGAGTACCCGGCGGGTGGCTTCGCTATGGCAGGTCCAGTGGACACTGCCAAGGCTCTGCTCCCTGTCTTAGGACGGTCAGGAGAGATCCGACGGACACTCTCACACCAGCTAGTCCGATGGCCCGTAACCGTGCCTTTGATCCTGAAGGTGGGTGGCAGAAGAGGAAGAACCGGCGGTCGCTCCCTCTCCAGTAAATCCGGCAGATGTTACTGGGCTGCTGTGTGGGACTGCTTGAAAGCAACTCCCACCCCGAGTCTGGTGATGGTTGTTATGGCCGGAGAGCAATGTCACCGGACTGTTAACTCGGGTCTGGTCCGGTTGCGTTGAGGAAGGGCCTATGGGAGAAGATGAGGTGGGCCGTTGTGGACTGGAAGGTTGAGTCACCTGCCCGGCGTCCCCTGGTAGGGTGGTTGTTACCTCCCTGTCATGGTGGGTGGGGGTGTCATCGTCGGGGCGCATTTTGGCCAGGTTCAGGGTGGGGCTAATTCTTTAGTGCCAAACAGCATCCCAGAGACGGCCACCACCCGCCCACTTGCTGCTTCCCTCCCTCAGCCATACCGGGTGATGGCCACCTTGCTGTATGTGGGGAGGACACGGCCACTTTGCCGCCCTCACCCTAACTCCAGTAAAGAAGGTCAGGTGACGGCCATCTTGCCACCCCCACTCACACTGAGTGATGGCCACCTTGCCGCACATGGGGAGGAGACAGCCACCAGCCACCCTCGCTCTAACTCCATAAAAGGAAGAAAGGCGACGGCCACCTTACCACACCTACTCAAACCGGGTGATGGCCACCTTGCCGCCCACGGGGAGGAGATGGACATCAGCCACCCTCGCTATAACACCATAAGAGGAGGAGAGGTGATGGCCACCTTGCCGTACCTAGGAGATGGCCACATTGCTGCTCCACCAAAAGACCTAAAAGAAAGGGTGTCGGCGGGTACCCTCTTTAGCTCGATTCCCAGCGGCCCCAACCCCTGTCGGACTCCGCCACATCAAGCTGCCGCAGCCCACACCTGACAGAGGCCCAAAGGCGAGACCACAGCCCTAGGACCAGCTGAGACGTCCTCAGGACCCAGGGGTATGACCTCCCTAGCCCCACTCGACGATCTTCTACCCAGCGGGGTAAGCACAGGCAAGTGAGCCTATACTCTCCCTGTTCGAGCCCAACCCCTAAGCAAGTGCCCCCGTACCCCTGTGGAAGGGTGCCCTCCTACCACGGCCCTCAGACCACTCCCAGACGAGACGAACAACAGCAGGCTGGCCTCCTGACGAAGGCCCCCAGATGCCTCTACGACCCAAGGCCTCTCGACGCAGGCTGCTGGCCTGGGCCCTCCACTACCACCGGGCCTCACCCTGCAGCAAGCTCCAGTCGCACTCTCCTGTCGCTGAGTCCCCCGGCCCTGTCTATCTGTATGAAATATTATTTTCTTGTAAAGTGTGTCCTATGTATTGTCTCAGTATTGTAATTTATGGTATTATACGTGTAAGGTTTGTTGCCCTGAGTTTTATGCCCTGTTCCCACTTAATGCCTTAAAAGATCCCAACCTGCTCTAAAATGAAAACCTCACTCCAGGCTCCGTGTCTAAGGGACGAGAAGTCGTACCCTTACACACACAGCATAACACGTATCTTAGCCCCAAGGGAAGGAGGGGCAGATCCTCACCACACCATACCGCACGAGGATCAACAATGCAGTGCGATCAGTGGGCCCGACAGTAGAGCTGGTTTACCCCTGCCACATTATAATGGACCCATCCCCTTACCCGCACCTGACCTGATCAGCTAATCAGACCAAATTTGGGAGAATATCCCCTCAGGGCAGCATCATCATTTATTCATTCACACAGAGAGGCAGCCTGCAGTCCTAATGGACCCAGGATCGAATCCCGGCTGGGGCAGGGTACAGTTTAGGGATCTGAATTTCCTAAAAGCAGATTTTCCTGATCTACCAGATGGCCCGCCGACATGTCGTAAAAACACCCCCGCTAATATCAATACACCAATCCTGTATAAGACAGCCCTAGCATGTATTCAATATGGATGGTGGGTGTTAGCGCCGAAGCAGTGACATGTGGAGGTGTAGGACTACTGGACCTTGGGATAGCTCACTGCCCCCAAGAAATAGTCCCTGAAGCCTTTGCCCAGAGTTGGACACATAAAAAAAAAAAAATCTCCAGTCATCCATATCACACGCAGCCACTCTTCCTTGCTCGACAGACATCCCTCTCGCATCTAATGCTCTCTTCACACTGTCCAACCATCCTATTCGTGGTCTTCCTTTCAGCCTTACACCTCTCATATCCGATCCAGTTATCTTTTTCACCAATCGCACTTCATCCATTCGCTCCATATGCCCAAACCGTCGAACCCTTCTGTTCAACTCAATCAGCCATCTTCAGCATTACTCTAGTTCTTCGCACCTCATCATTTCTCACTCAGTCCATAGGCTTCAATCCGCACATACTCCTCAAACAGGGGAGCCAATGGGACTGGCTGCACCCCGTTACCATTTCCTCATCCACATGCTGCTTACACTCAGTCACACCATTGCTCACCTCATACTTCTGCTGCTCTAGCTTGACATATACTTCCTCCTTGAGCTGTTGCTGTTCTTCCTTCATTTCCCCTATGGGAGAATTTAGCTGTCCTTGCATCCTCGGTTGTAATTCCCTCTGTTGCTTCTTTGATGCCTCATCAAGTTGCTCATATCATTCTTTTTGTTCACGTTGTGCCTCTAGTTGTTCTTTGAGTTCCTTCTGACCTTCATTCTGTGCCTGTATTTGTTCTTTGAGTTCTTTCTGTCCTTTTTTCAGTCCTTTATTCAGAGCATGTAGTTGGACACTTCGTGCTTGTAGTAGTACACTTCGTTCTTGTAGTAGTACACTTCGTTCTGTAATAGTACACTTCGTTCTGTAATAGTACACTTTGTGTTTGTACTAGCTTCATGATTGCTGCCAGGGACACTTCATCTTCTCGCCCTGCTCGAGATCCTGTCTGCACGCCTCCTTGCTCCATGTCAAAGATTAGACTCACTGCAGCACTTGATCCACACTCCTGACACCAGTGTTGCATTCCACGTCCCACACTGTCACAGGCTCAAACCTTGGATTTTTCTTCTGTGTCTTGTGGCGCGACTTCTTGCTCCATAGGACACAGGCACAAGCTTTTGGGATTCTTTATTTCAAGACCGGGCTAGAATATATACCAAAGGAACAGGGCAAAAACACAGGCACACAAGTATTGCACATATATTAACCAGATTGATCTTCACAGCACAATATAGGATATCACATGTGGCACTTGCAGAATCCCTTATGATACAAGTAAGGCAACACACAATATAGCAGGATGGCACACTGGGAATTATAAGTCTGTGGCTCACTGGAAGTCCCGATTGGGGCTACGTGCACTGATCAGTATTTGTCTGGCAAGAGTAGTCCTTGAGTATATTCCCCTCGAAACAAAGTGGGAACACTGAACCTTCACACCGACGGGAGTTCACTGAGAGTCACTGGGGAAGTCACAAGTTACTGCATTCGTGAACTGAGGTATGTGGGGACAGAGGTGGTTGTCACAACACAGGGGGAGTATACAAGAGTCATCACTGGGGAAGAGGAACTTCACAATGGGCAGAATTCACTGGGGAAACTACGGCGGGAGGGGAAGTTGGTACTCAGTTCGGGTGGGGTGTCAGGAAGGGGGGAGAGGGGGAAGGGCGACGCACAGTCTCGGGATTGTATCTGGGAGGTTCAGATGGAAGCCCGGTGTAGAAGGGGGACCATCTGGAGAGAGTGGGACTCACTCATGGTGTGGACACCCGGTGGGCGTGGAGGGAGGTTCGCCTCGGGTCCTCTGGGATCCTCTGGGAGGTGGCCTCGAGAGTAGTTGGGCCTTCGGGACTGGGGCCAAACAGAGCCATGAGGCAGGCGGCCCTTCATTGCTCTAGGGCTGTCGTCGGAGTGTGGTGGATGCCCTCGGACATAGAGGGGCCTGGGGGTGGCGGTGTGTCCCTCGGTGGCTTTGGGCTGCAGTCTCATCGGGGAGAAGGGGCTGTCAGGAGTTGCCTGCGGCCGCGGTGCCCCTGCAAGTCCGTCAGTGTCTGCGCCTGGGAAGGGTACGGCTGGATTGACAAGTCACCCACAACAGGTCCACTCCACACACTCTGCCACGACGTACTTGTTGGGGAGAAATCTCCACTCCAGGAGGTGTGAGGGGAGGCAGAGGGGCGTCTCACTCGGCGACAGGAGGATTGTGCTGAGCCAGAGACTTGCTTCTCTACAGGAGCTTCCGGCCTAGTGGAGGAGAAAGAACTGGCGGTCGCTCCTTCTTCTTGGCAAACCCGTCGGGCGCTGCCACAACACCACTCCAGAGACGCAGGAGGAGATCCGGCGGACGCTCCTCCAGCCTGGCAAGTCCGGCGGACATTGCCAAGCCTCCCAGACTTGGGAGTGGAGGAAGGAGATTCAGTGGACGCCTCTTCCACCCGGCAAACCTGGTGGACGTTACCAGGGCACCACTCGTCCCAGGGGCGGCAGGAGGGAGAGATCCAGTGGACACTCTCAACTGGGCAGGTCCAGCAGACGCTACCACGCTCCTGCTGCCAGGGGATAGTTGCAGCCGTGGAGTACCGAGCGGATGCTTCCGCTATGGCAGGTCTGGCAGACACTACCAAGGCTCTGCTCCCTTTCCTGGGACAGGCAGGAGAGATCCAGTGGACGCTCACACGTCGGCGAGTCCAGCGGACATAACCGTGCCTCTGCTCCCGAAGGCAGGTGGCGGAAGAGAGAGAACCGGCAGTCGCTCCCCCTACAGCAAATCCGACGGATGTTGCTATGCCGCTGCTCCCCAGGGGTGACATAGGGCTGGGAAGACTGGCAGTCGTTCTCCCTTTACTAGCGGTTCCCGAAGGATCTGCCGAGGGCCTAGGTGGGACTACTTCACTGCAAGTCCCACCTCGAGTCTGGCGATAGCTGCTGCGGCTGGAGAGTAATGTCCCTGGACTGCTAACTTGGTGTAGGTCTGGTTGCGGGGAGGAGGGGCGTATGGGAGAAAGTGGGGTGGGCCGGTGTGGCCCAGAAGGTAAAGTCACCTGTTCTGTGTCCCATTGTAGGGTGGTTGTCACCTCCCCATCATCTCCTTGGTGGGTTGGGGTGTCGTCGTCGAGGCGCATTTTAGTCTGTATATTTCTTGCAAGATTTCAGATTTAAATTCACCTCCATTATCGTTTATTAATACCTTTGGAGTAGTAAAGCGACAAATAATGTTATCTATGATTGCTTTTGCCACTGTTTCTGTTGTCTTATCCTTAACTGGGGCTAAAATCACATCGTGAGAAATTATCTGTTGCAACAAATAAATATTGGTTGTTATCGTATGATAATGGTAACTTGAGTAAGTCAGCCGCGACAACGTCCCATGGTTAATGTGGTACAGGGTAATTACCTATAGGTGCAGGAATAATGTGTGTCGTTTGTGTTTCGCATATGACATGCATTTATTTATACAATGGTGTATATCTTTTCGTAACGTTGGCCAGTAGTATGATAGCTGGGCTTGTTTAACAGTCCTATCTTTTCCAAGATGACCTGCATGTGGACTATCATGCATCGTTGTTAATACTTAAGGAATCATATCCTTAGGTACTACTAATTGTTTATTATTTCTTTCGTGTTTTGGTTGGCCTGGGTTGATCCTATATAAGGCATTATTGACTATGGTGAATTGTTCGAGTGGTGTATGTAGCTTGAGTAATTGTATGTCATCTCCATTTTCTAATTTATATATAAGTTTAGACCATTTTGGATCAAGTCTTTGTGCTTTCGCGATTTCATCATGGTTTGGGATGTTTCCCTTGAGATCTAATGCCGCAACATGGATTGTTGTCGGGTTCCTAGACAATGCATCAGCAACTGAGTTTATTTTGCCTTGTATGTAGTGAATATGTACATTGTAGTTGCAAATGGTGCACTTCCATCTTGCTTTCCTCCCAGAGAGGAGTTTTTCTTGGAACATGCCCATGTCCGGTTTATGGTCAGTGAATAGGTGAATTTCGTAACCATATATCAAATCTCGAAACTTTTGTAATGCAAAGA